>CAXHJY010000459.1:17500-49138 GCA_964016885.1 Eledone cirrhosa | reverse complement strand
ACTCAGTTACCAACCACCCTTTATAGACAGTTACCAACAGCCCTTTATGTAGGTACACAGTTACCAACAACCCTTTATAGACAGTTACCAACAGCCCTCTTATAGACACAGTTACCAACAACCCTTTATAGACAGTTACCAACAGCCCTTTATAGACACAGTTACCAACAACCCTTTATAGACAGTTACCAACAGCCCTTTATAGACACAGTTACCAACAGCCCTTTATAGACACAGTTACCAACAACCCTTTATAGACAGTTACCAACAGCCCTTTATAGACACAGTTACCAACAGCCCTTTATAGACACAGTTACCAACAACCCTTTATAGACAGTTACCAACAGCCCTTTATAGACACAGTTACCAACAGCCCTTTATAGACACAGTTACCAACAGCCCTTTATAGACACAGTTACCAACAGCCCTTTATAGACACAGTTACCAACAACCCTTTATAGACAGTTACCAACAGCCCTTTATAGACACAGTTACCAACAGCCCTTTATAGACCAGTTACCAACACCCTTTATAGACAAGTTACCAACAGCCCTTTATAGACACAGTTACCAACAACCCTTTATAGACAGTTACCAACAGCCCTTTATAGACACAGTTACCAACAGCCCTTTATAGACAGTTACCAACAGCCCTTTATAGACACAGTTACCAACAGCCCTTTATAGACACAGTTACCAACACCCTTTATAGACAGTTACCAACAGCCCTTTATAGACACAGTTACCAACAGCCCTTTATAGACACAGTTACCAACAACCCTTTATAGACAGTTACCAACAGCCCTTTATAGACACAGTTACCAACATCCCTTTATAGACAGTTACCAACAGCCCTTTATAGACACAGTTACCAACAACCCTTTATAGACAGTTACCAACAGCCCTTTATAGACACAGTTACCAACAGCCCTTTATAGACACAGTTACCAACAACCCTTTATAGACAGTTACCAACAGCCCTTTATAGACACAGTTACCAACAGCCCTTTATAGACACAGTTACCAACAACCCTTTATAGACAGTTACCAACAGCCCTTTATAGACACAGTTACCAACAGCCCTTTATAGACACAGTTACCAACCTTAACAGCCCTTTATAGACACAGTTACCAACAGCCCTTTATAGACACAGTTACCAACAGCCCTTTATAGACCAGTTACCAACAGCCCTTTATAGACACAGTTACCAACAACCCTTTATAGACCAGTTACCAACAGCCCTTTATAGACACAGTTACCAACAACCCTTTATAGACAGTTACCAACAGCCCTTTATAGACACAGTTACCAACAGCCCTTTATAGACACAGTTACCAACAACCCTTTATAGACAGTTACCAACAGCCCTTTATAGACACAGTTACCAACAGCCCTTTATAGACACAGTTACCAACAGCCCTTTATAGACACAGTTACCAACAACCCTTTATAGACAGTTACCAACAGCCCTTTATAGACACAGTTACCAACAAGCCCTTTATAGACACAGTTACCAACAGCCCTTTATAGACACAGTTACCAACAACCCTTTATAAACAGTTACCAACAGCCCTTTATAGACAAGTTACCAACAGCCCTTTATAGACACAGTTACCAACAACCCTTTATAGACAGTTACCAACATCCCTTTATAGACACAGTTACCAACAACCCTTTATAGACAGTTACCAACAGCCCTTTATAGACACAGTTACCAACAGCCCTTTATAGACACAGTTACCAACAACCCTTTATAGACAGTTACCAACAGCCCTTTATAGACACAGTTACCAACATCCCTTTATAGACACAGTTACCAACAGCCCTTTATAGACACAGTTACCAACAACCCTTTATAGACAGTTACCAACAGCCCTTTATAGACACAGTTACCAACAGCCCTTTATAGACACAGTTACCAACAACCCTTTATAGACAGTTACCAACATCCCTTTATAGACACAGTTACCAACAGCCCTTTATAGACACAGTTACCAACAACCCTTTATAGACAGTTACCAACAGCCCTTTATAGACACAGTTACCAACAGCCCTTTATAGACAGTTACCAACAGCCCTTTATAGACACAGTTACCAACATCCCTTTATAGACAGTTACCAACAGCCCTTTATAGACACAGTTACCAACAGCCCTTTATAGACACAGTTACCAACAACCCTTTATAGACAGTTACCAACAGCCCTTTATAGACACAGTTAGCAACATCCCTTTATAGACAGTTACCAACAGCCCTTTATAGACACAGTTACCAACAACCCTTTATAGACAGTTACCAACATCCCTTTATAGACACAGTTACCAACAACCCTTTATAGACAGTTACCAACAGCCCTTTATAGACACAGTTACCAACAGCCCTTTATAGACACAGTTACCAACAACCCTTTATAGACAGTTACCAACAGCCCTTTATAGACACAGTTACCAACATCCCTTTATAGACACAGTTACCAACAGCCCTTTATAGACACAGTTACCAACAACCCTTTATAGACAGTTACCAACAGCCCTTTATAGACACAGTTACCAACAGCCCTTTATAGACACAGTTACCAACAACCCTTTATAGACAGTTACCAACATCCCTTTATAGACACAGTTACCAACAGCCCTTTATAGACACAGTTACCAACAACCCTTTATAGACAGTTACCAACAGCCCTTTATAGACAGTTACCAACAGCCCTTTATAGACACAGTTACCAACAGCCCTTTATAGACAGTTACCAACAGCCCTTTATAGACAGTTACCAACAGCCCTTTATAGACAGTTACCAACAGCCCTTTATAGACAGTTACCAACATCCCTTTATAGACACAGTTACCAACAACCCTTTATAGACAGTTACCAACAGCCCTTTATAGACAGTTACCAACAGCCCTTTATAGACACAGTTACCAACAGCCCTTTATAGACACAGTTACCAACAACCCTTTATAGACAGTTACCAACAGCCCTTTATAGACAGTTACCAACAGCCCTTTATAGACACAGTTACCAACAGCCCTTTATAGACAGTTACCAACAGCCCTTTATAGACACAGTTACCAACAGCCCTTTATAGACAGTTACCAACAGCCCTTTATAGACAGTTACCAACAGCCCTTTATAGACACAGTTACCAACAGCCCTTTATAGACAGTTACCAACAGCCCTTTATAGACACAGTTACCAACAGCCCTTTATAGACAGTTACCAACAGCCCTTTATAGACAGTTACCAACAGCCCTTTATAGACAGTTACCAACAGCCCTTTATAGACACAGTTACCAACATCCCTTTATAGACAGTTACCAACAGCCCTTTATAGACACAGTTACCAACAGCCCTTTATAGACACAGTTACCAACAACCCTTTATAGACAGTTACCAACAGCCCTTTATAGACACAGTTACCAACAGCCCTTTATAGACAGTTACCAACAGCCCTTTATAGACACAGTTACCAACAGCCCTTTATAGACAGTTACCAACAGCCCCTTATAGGTACAGTTATCTTCTGATGACATAGTTTAGGTTGGTGTGTCAAGGGAACCAACCTTCACTGTGGTGACAAGAGAGGGGGTGTATTGTTTTCTTTCAGACATTATCCTATTATGTCTCCTTCTATTTTTAAGATGCTTGGGTTTAATTTATGGGCTGTTTAGCTGCTCTCCTTAGTTGATCAAGCAACACTATAGCTCTCTTGATAGCTGGTACTTTGTTGTTCATGATGATGATGATGATATTCAGCAATGGCTTTGAGATCATCCTGTTGACTAATTTAATCCATATCTGTTTTACTCGTAGGTATTGTTGGTGAGATCGGTGAAGGCGGTGACACCTATTACATCTGGACACACAAGAAGTTTGATATTGGCTACAATGGAAAACAAATAGTTGATGTGAACTTGACGAGTGAATCCAAAGTGAAGCTGGAACCTAAGATAAAGCTAACCTTCACTTACCAGGTAAGGCCAAGGTGTATTTTAATTGTATTTTACTTTAATATGATTAATTGTTGTTACTCTATCAGCCTGTAATATAATGATATCGTGTAAATGTTGCTTCAAGAGTTGGTGATTTTGACCTAACCATCTGCAACAGAAACTTCAAGAAACTAGCCAGTCACCTGATATTTGCCAATAAGGTTGCCATACAAACCACATAGACTACCTACTTACGAAATAAGGTTGCCATACAAACCACATAGACTACCTACTTACGAAATAAGGTTGCCATACAAACCACATAGACTACCTACTTACGAAATAAGGTTGCCATACAAACCACATAGACTACCTACTTACGAAATAAGGTTGCCATACAAACCACATAGACTACCTACTTACGAAATAAGGTTGCCATACAAACCACATAGACTACCTACTTACGAAATAAGGTTGCCATACAAACCACATAGACTACCTACTTACGAAATAAGGTTGCCATACAAACCACATAGACTACCTACTTACGAAATAAGGTTGCCATACAAACCACATAGACTACCTACTTACGAAATAAGGTTGCCATACAAACCACATAGACTACCTACTTACGAAGAAATGAGAGAGTAAATGCCAAGACTTTCCTTGATGAAAAATATACTTCCCAACATAGATTAGTTATCAGCGTCCTTTGAGTAAGAGCTAGACAGATTCAGAGTAAGAAGTCTTCTTCACCCACTTATTCTTAAGAGGGTCGTGTAGGCAGAGTCCTCAAACACTCCTTCCAGCGGGTCCTGTCTCCAATTGATCCAGCTGATTGCCCAAGCGAGACCAGCCAAGCTCATGGATATTATCCAACCATCTGGGTCTCCTGCCAGTTGGTTTTTGCCCATAAAATCAGCAATTCTTTCCTGTGCCTGTGACATTCCAACTACATGCCCATAGTATCGGAGCGGTGATCTCTCGAGTTGGAGACGTAGCGTCTCTATCTGGAGTAACTCTCTGATCTCCAAGCTACGCACTGTATCGAGATGCTAGCATGGAAGATGGACATTAAAACGATGATGATGATTATTCCAAAGACCCTTTGGAGGAATCCCAGTTTAACCATTTGTATATGTGATCATATTCTTTGTCGTTACCCAAGATTCATGACCACAGGTAAGGGCTAGCACAAATACTGAATTGAAGATAGCAAGTTTGGCTTTTACACCTATCTCCCTTCATCTGATAAACGAATGCTGAAGCTGGCACATTGCTGCACCTGCTCCTGCAATTCTTACACTTAATTCAGACTCCTACCTTCCATCACTCTTGAACAAAGCCCCAAGATGGTTCAGTGGAACTCCACTCAATAGTGTGCACTGGCTTCCTTGAGAAGACAAGTGTCTCAGACTTTGCAGCTCTGATTTTCATCAGAGAAAAATGTTAAGTATTTTTTGTGGTTTGACTTAAAATCTTCATCTCTCTTCTTTCTAGGTAAAATGGATCCCGTCATCCATAAAGTTTACAGATCGGTTTGATAAATATTTGGATCCCAGCTTTTTCCAACATCGAGTAAGTTTATTCCGAATTTTATTATTTTGTAACCTCCAAAATCGACCCGATCGACCCTTTGGCTGTACTAGTACCACAAATAAAAGCACCCAGTCCACCCTGTAAGGTGGTCGTCCTGGTGCCAAAAATAATTTTAAAAAAACAACAACTGTGTCTCCGTGTTATTTAAGAATGAAAGAAAGGATATCGCTTGTTATTGATTGAAAATTATTTTTTTGTCTACCTGTCAAAATAATTGAATCATATTCTGTGCATACGAGGCCCTTAGAAAAAGCTGGGTAAAATCTTGGGGTTCAATTGCTCAGCCTCTTCAAAATAGGTTACAATCTTCCACTTTTGAAAGCATGCCTATCAACTTTATTGTTGTAGTCTATATGATATCCTCTTGGTACACAAAGTGGGAGCCTTTCATTTTGGGGAGCAAACGTAATTGTATTTTATTCATAATATAATCCTTAAATTGTGCTGTTTTTTTTTTTTTACACACCTGCCTATTTCTGTCCCAGGTTATCACATCAGCTTTTTAACCTCTTTCCTACCTCTGACTCTGTCTATGTTTCTGCTTATGTCAGTCATTCTCTATTTTAGATTCATTGGTTCAGTATCTTCAATTCTTTCATGATGGTGATCTTTTTGGTTGGCCTCGTCAGTATGATTCTGATGAGAACCTTACGTAAAGATTATGCTCGTTACAGCCGTGAAGAAGATCTTGATGACATGGTAAGCATATTTTCTTTGTTTCCCACACTACATCTTGAGTATCAACATTATTGCGGGCATTATTGTGCAATGATACACAACTGGGTCAGGTGAACATCTGAAGGTCTGCAAGGTTACACGGTGGGGATGAGACACAGCTGGGTCAGGTGAACATCTGAAGGTCTGCAATGTTACACGGTGGGGATGAGACACAACTAGGTCAGGTGAACATCTGAAGGTCTGCAAGGTTACACGGTGGGGATGAGACACAGCTGGGTCAGGTGAACATCTGAAGGTCTGCAATGTTACACGGTGGGGATGAGACACAGCTGGGTCAGGTGAACATCTGAAGGTCTGCAAGGTTACACGGTGGGGATGAGACACAGCTGGGTCAGGTGAACATCTGAAGGTCTGCAAGGTTACACGGTGGGGATGAGACACAGCTGGGTCAGGTGAACATCTGAAGGTCTGCAATGTTACACGGTGGGGATGAGACACAGCTGGGTCAGGTGAGTATCTGAAGGTCTGCAAGGTTACACGGTGGGGATGAGACACAACTGGGTCAGGTGAGTATCTGAAGGTCTGCAAGGTTACACGGTGGGGATGAGACACAACTAGGTCAGGTGAGCCTCTGTCTAGAGGGTTTGCTGCTAGCTTAGTGATTCCCAAAGTGGGTTCTGTGGAACCCAAGGGTTCCACAAAGGAGTGTCTGGGGTTCCATGTTCACCCAAAAGGGTTCCACGTTTGAAAAAGTTTAGGAAACTCTGTGATAGCTAATTCAAAATAGTTGAGGCTGTTGTGTTGTTGAACATCCATTGTTTTCAATGATATGTGCTCCGGTTGATTCAACCAATTGAACTGCCTGTTCATGAAATTAATGTGCAAGTGACTGAGCATTCCACAGACACGTGTACCCTTAATGTACTTCTCAAAGGGATTCAGTGTGACACAATATATGATAAAGCTGGCCCTTGAATTACCGGTATAACTAATGTTTGCCAACTGAGTGAACTGAAACAACATGAAAGCGTCTTGCTCAAGGATTCAACATGACACCCTATTCAAGAATTGAACTTGTAACCTTACAATTGTGAGTCAAACAGCCTAACCACTAAGCCTTCACTGTTTCTGAAACTGTAGTAGTGATAGACTAGGCAAAAAGAGGAAACTATGCTTGTGTAAGCTAAAGGTTAGTGTGTTGTTGCGTGTTAATTAGTCAAAGATATTTGTTAGTACCATAGTAACACCAGTTCCTTTGTGTCAATGAAATCACTACTCCAATGTGGATTTTATTCAAGCTTTCTTCATCATTGTGATGTCAATTTTTCCAAATTAGCATGGGTTGAATGGGATTTTTGAGGCAATGTTGTACAGCCAGATGTCCTTGACACAAACCCTTTTAGTTCTTTCTTATGACACCCGTAGATATGGAGTAGCTATTCTAAACCAGACACATTTAGTCCTTTCTTATGGCACTCATAGATATGGAGTACCTATTCTAAACCGAACATATTTAGTCCTTTCTTATAGCACTCATAGATATGGAGTACCTATTCTAAACCGAACATATTTAGTCCTTTCTTATAGCACTCATAGATATGGAGTACCTATTCTAAACCGGACACATTTAGTCCTTTCTCAGGACTCATAGATATGGAATACCTATTCTAAACCGGACACATTTAGTCCTTTCTCATGACCCATAGATATGGAATAGATTCTAAACAGGACATATTTAAAAGAAACAAAAATGTTTTAATATACATATTTGTTTGCAGCTGCTACGCTATTTTATCTGCCACCTGGTGTAGGGTATTGATGTCAACATATAAACTGGAAGACCATAGTTGTTAAGCATCTGCTGTTAGTAGTAAAATTATTGTATTGATTCAAAGTTTTTTTGTTTTGTTTTTTGTCCTGAACTGTTAAGATCTTAATGTCTCTCTTAAGTTATCTAGTCTTGTGTCCTAGTTGGAATATATGCCACTTCATATTAGCAAAGTTACTGGGGGTTCCCTAATTTGTTTTAGCAGAAATATACATTGTTGCTACTTGCATTGTCTTATTTGTTATTTCTCAAAGAAAAGATGGCACTAGTATTGACATGTAACATAAATGGATGACAACACATCTTGTGAGTTTCTAACAGAAGGAAGAGGGTGACCAAATCTTGTGAGTTTCTAACAGAAAGAAGAGGGTAACCACATCTTGTGTGTTTCTAACAGAAAGAAGGTGACCACATCTTGTGAGCTTCTGCAGGAAGAGGGTGACCACAAATACTATTGTAATAATGAAATAATTAATAATTTGAGTAAATCCATTCAAATTCTTCATTAATTCAAATACAGTGTATTTCATGAGAAATATTGCAATGGAATGGTTCAACTTATATTGACACATTGGATTAGTTATAAATTATTCTTGTCACTTACATCTTGTGTAATAACTTTAGTTATTTGTAACTGATGTTATGGAAAACTGGTATTATATCCTAGAAACTTCATTGTAGTTTTAAAATAGATATAAAATTAATAATTGTTTCTACATTTGGCACAAGGCCAGCAAATTACCCAGTACATTACTGGTACTTTATTTTATCGACCCCCGTAAGGATGAAAGGCAAAGTTGACCTCTGCGGGATTTGAACTCATAATGGAAAGGGCCGTAACTCTATGCGTCAAAGCATGGCGTCCGACCCTCTACTGATACTGCCAATTCAAATTAATATGTCTGAAGGACCCCATAGCCAGTGACAAATTTAAAAGCTTATTACTTGATGCCTTTGACAATAAGGAAGAGCAATTAGAAATGTGCGATATAGAGGAACAGTGGCAATTCTTAAAAGTGAACCTGCTGAAAGCAACGGATGAAATCTGTGGCTGGAGCAGACCTATTGGCAGGAGAAGAGTAACTTGGTGGTGGAAGAGACAATCAAGGCCAAAAAGCAGGCTTGGAAAGTATGGCAGGATGGGGGAAGTAGAGAGCACTATCAAGTGGCCAGGAAAGAAGCTATATATACATATATATAGAGAGAGACTACTAAATGAGGAGAATAAATGGGAAAAAGATAGTCTTCCCCAAATCGATCCAATAGAGGGACCAGCGGTGCAAGTTAAAGGTAGTATAAGTAAGGCAATCAAAGATATGAAGACAGGCAAGGCAGCTGGGCCTTCGGAAATAGTTGCTGAGATGTTGAAGGCATCTGGTATGGTGGGACACACTATGGTCCCCCGTAGTAATACAGAATGGGGTCATACCAAAAGACTGGGGTAGCAGCATCATCATTAACTGCTACAAGGGTAATGGGGATGCTCTAGATAGGGGAAACTATAGAGGCATTAAGTTAGTTGACCAGGTCATGAAGGTCACAGAAAGAGTTATAGCGCAACTAATCAGAGAGCGAATTGATCTAGATGAAATACAGTTTGGGTTTGTGTCAGATGCTCTTTTCCTTGTACGACAACTACAAGAGAAGTACCTAGCTAAAAGTAAACCCATAAATAAATCTACTTAGCTTTTGTAGACCTGGAGAAAGCCTTTGACAGAGTCCCCCGCTCCATTATCTGGTGGGCTCTTAGAAAACTAGGTGTAGATGAATGGCTTGTGAGAGCTATACAAGCTATGTATAATGAAACAGTCAGTAAGGTTAGAATTAACAATGAATATTGTGAAGAATTTAGTGTAAAAATTGGCGTTCATCAAGGCTCTGTCCTTAGCCCTCTCCTATTTATTATTGCCCTTCAGGCTATAACAGAGGAGTTCAAGACCAGCTGCACATGGGAACTCCTATATACAGATGATCTAACGCTTATAGCTGAATCAATGGCTGAACTAGAGAAGAAATTCCAAACATGGAAGCATGGCCTAGAATCAAAAGGCCTTAAAGTTAACTTGTCTAAGACTAAAGTTCTAGTTTGTAGAAAGGAAAATTAGGGCACAGGTGCCCTCAGGGAAATGGCCATGCTCAGTGTGTAGGAAAGGAGTAGGCAGAAATTCAATTTTATGTCCCAAATGCAAAGTATGGGTACATAAAAGATGTAGTGGGATCACAGGTAAACTATCTAAGAACGTAGACTTTATATGTGGCCAATGCTCAGGTGCAATAAGTAGCAAGTGTCTACAGGATACTAGCTCCTTCTATTGCCCAGATGGTTCTATAGAAATAGTAGACACTTTCCGTTACCTGGGTGACGAAATCAGCAGTGGTGGAGGGTGTTCTGAAAGTACAGTAGCCAGAGTCAGAACAGGATGGAAAAAGTTCAGAGAGCTTATACCACTGTTGGCCACAAAAGGTTTCTCTCTAAAAATGAAAGGCAGATTGTATGATGCCTGTATGTGAACAGCAATGCTACATGGCAGTGAGACA
The DNA here is from genome assembly GCA_964016885.1 of Eledone cirrhosa. Classification (NCBI taxonomy): domain Eukaryota; kingdom Metazoa; phylum Mollusca; class Cephalopoda; order Octopoda; family Eledonidae; genus Eledone; species Eledone cirrhosa. The sequence goes on along the minus strand of CAXHJY010000459.1, from coordinate 38,564 downwards.
TGGGCATTACGTGCAGAGGACCTGTGCAGACTGGAAAAGAACGAAGCATGCATGCTCCATTGGATGTATAATAGTAATATACGTGAACGGCAAAGCATAAATGAACTGAGAAATTAGGAATAAGAGGATCAGATGCTGTTTACTTGAGAGAAGGCTATGTTGGTATGGTCACGTGATGCACATGAAAGACGACAGCTGCATGAAAAACTGCAGGGCGATCAAAATTGATGGTAGTTATGGAGTAGGTAGACCCAGAAAAACCTGGGACGATCTGATAAATTCCGACCTTACACACTTGCACCTCTCTAAGACAATGTCACTGGACCGAGATCTTTGGCACTACGCAGTAATACAGAAGACCCGCCTTGCCTATGTACAAAGCGAAACCTACAGTCAGTAGGCACCTTTTAACCAAATATACACCCCTATCCTCCCACTCCCACCAACACCACCCTTTTTCTGTAAAGTTGGTACCACAACATCCAGTCAAAATAAATGAGATCTAGATCGTGTAGGTGTCACAAAAAAAACACACAATCCACGCTGTAATGTGACCGTGTAGGTAACAGTAAATAGTTCCCAGTTCCACACTGTAAACGTGGTTGGTGTTAGGAAGGGCATCCAGCCATAGAAAACCTGCCAGATAGTACTATATGAGTGAGACACGGTCACCCGACCAACCTTGCCTCAAGTGGGACAACTCCCGTCTAACCCATGCTAGTGTGGAAGATGGACGTTAAACAATGATGATGATGATGATACTGATTTACTGTTAATGTTTACAACTGATGTTATATTGTGGGATAACTATAATGCTATGTAGCTGGAAAATTGGTATTATATCCTGGAATGGAGGCACATGGCTTAGTGGTTAGAGCATTGGCCTTACAATCGAAAGGTTGTGAGTTCAATTCTCAGACCGGGTGATGTGTTGTTTCCTTGAGCAAGACACTTTATTTCACATTGCTCCAGTTTACTCAGCTGTAGAAATGAGATGATAGGGACTAGGGTCCCTATCATTCCACTACAAAGTGGTCGTGGAGGTGCCACGGCAAAAAAGCACCCAGCACTCACTGTAAAATGAGGTTGGTGTTAGGAAGGGCATCCAGCTGTAGAAATCAAGCCAGAATCAGTTCCCGTCCCACCCTTGCAAGCAGGGAAAAGCGGACATCAAAATGAAATGATGATGAATGATGAAACTTTGTGGTAGTTTTAAAATGGTTGCTATTTAGCTGTTAATGTTTATTCTCAATTTCAGGAGAAAGATCTTGGCGATGAGTATGGTTGGAAACAAGTGCATGGGGATGTATTCCGTCCAGCTTCCCATCCAATGTTGTTTTCAGCATTGGTTGGCACAGGTTACCACATAGGGGTTGTTGCTACTTGTGTGATCTCATTTGCTATTTTGGGAGAACTTTATACAGAGTGAGTACCCATTTATAGTGATTCTCTTGTGCATTATTAATATTTGTATTGGTAATTTACTACACATTGTGACATTTAGGTCCTGTATATACTTTTGGAGGAAGGGTAACGTCGATTAAATTGACTCCAGTGTGTTACTGGTACTTTGCTTTATCAACCCCCAGAAGGATGAAAGGCAAAGTTGGCCATGACAATGTAAAGAGCTGTAACTACAAAGCATTTGTCTGATCTTCTAAAGATTTTGCCAATCCACTGGCCCATTAATAATAATAATAATGGTTTCTGATTTAGGCACAAGGCCAACAATTTTGGGGAAGAAGTCAATTAAATTGACCCCCAGTACATTGCTGGTACTTTATTTTGTTGACTCTGGATAAAAGAAAAGCCAATATGTGACAAAAGAAATCAATGATAAAATAAGAGGTTTGCTTATATGTGTTGATTAGCTGCCTTGGTTTATAAACAAGGTTTTGATTTTCGCCTATTTCTCAGACATAAAATAGTGTGGCGGGTAGCTTATATTCGAGTATATACAGTAAATATATCACAATGTGTACCATTGTCAAAGAAACAGGATTATTGACCGTGTTTTAGATACATAATACAATGTCAACCAGTTATATAACAAATTAGATCTCTCATATTTTTAGTGAAGTAAACAAAATCTACTTTTGATCCTATTTTGTTGTTAGACAACTTAAGTTTTACTTGGTTTTATAATGAAGCTGTTCACTGAATTGTCTCAACCACTTCTTTCTCTCTCTGCAGGCGAGGATCTCTGTTAAGTACTGCTATATTTGTATATGCTGCCACAGCTCCCGTAAATGGTTATTTTGGTGGCAGCCTTTATGCTCGTATGGGAGGTAATATATACATTCTTATGTTTTATAAAAATGATTTAACCACCACTACTCGCTACGTTTACTTCAACCTTACCTCCAGCTTATGTATCATTATGGGATCGTCTAAATAATATATTTTGAATTTTGAAAAATTTCAATGGAAGATGATGTTGCATTATAGCTTTATGGATTAATATCTTCTCCATTATTATCGTCATTTAACATATATTTTCCATTCTTGCATGGATTAGACAATGGTCATATGAGGTTAGGCAGGTCAGATGACCACGTCTTGCTCATATGATCCGTTTGAGGGTTGGTTTTCTATGGTTGGATAGATGCCCTTCTTAACACCGACAACTTTACGGCCTGTACTGGGTTTGTTCCCGTGGTACTGCCAATACCATCTTACAGGGTAGGCTTGGTGCTTTTTTCATGGCACCAGCTCTTCCTTCTTCCAGTGTGGGTTGAGCACATATCAGGGTGCCAGTACTACCACTTTATAGAGTGGGCTCGATGTATTTTTATTGTGGCATCAGTACTTCCACTTTCCAGTGTGGGCTTAGTACATATTGTGGCACCAGCACAAACAATTAACTTTCTGCTTAGTTTGAAGCTGTTGAGCTATGTCTGACTGTTGTATTGGCTCACTTCCTTTCTGTTTAATCTTGCTGGGATATTGATCATAGAGAGGTTTTTCTCTCTGTTTTTCTTTTGGAAGAGTTTTGTTTGGATTTTTGTGTCCTGCTCAAAGGTACATAAATGACAGCAGTAAGATGTAAACTTATGACTATTTTTCAACATCTTAACCCTATAAAGTTATGTTGGTATCACAAAAAGCACCCACCCCACACTGTAAGGTGGTAGTGTAGGCGTCACATCAAAAAGCACCCAGTCCACACTGTAAAGTGGTCATGTAGGTGTCACAACAAAAAGCACCCAGTCCACACTGTAAAGTGGTAGTGTAGGTGTCACAACAAAAAGCACCCAGCCCAGCCGACACTGTAAGGTGGTCTTGTAGGTGTCATGACAAAAAGCACCCAGTCAACACTGTAAGGTGGTCGTGTAGGTGTCATGACAAAAAGCACCCGGCCCACACTGTAAATGTGGTTGGCATTAGGAAGGGCATCCAGCTGTAGAAACCAAGCCAGAAACATTTCTGTGTGAGCAAGACACAGTCACCTGACCTAATTTGCCTCTAATGGGACAACCTGTCTAACCCATGCTAGCATAGAAAGTGAACGTTGAACAACGATGATAATGATAAATAACTGATGATATCCTTCCCTGATAGATACTTATTGTTTTCATTTGTTTGAATAGTCTCTTTAGTAAATTAATCAAGTTGAATTTCTATGATTTATCATGAAGACATACCATCACTATCAACTGTTCTCTTACAGGTAAAGTATGGATCAAGCAAATGATGCTTAGTGCCTTCCTCCTTCCTATTTTGGTATGTGGTACAGCCTTTTTCATCAACTTCATAGCCATTTATTACCATGCATCCAGAGCTATTCCATTTGGCACTATGGTAAGTCACTTCATTTATTCTGCTTTCTAGTTTTCTTATTCTTTCTGTCCATCTTGTTGCTTGCACTGATGACGTGTAGACTGTCTGCTTAGTTTATTGAACACAACAATTTCCCCTCAAGTTGTTGGATTCTACTTTTGCTACAAACTTCCATCTTTTTTTTAACTTCTACATCTGGATTGATACTGCTTTGGTATTCTAGACCATAAAAAGTAGTTTTCAGCCTAGGATCCACAAACCTCAAGAATTAAAAAAAAAACATAACACTGAGTATCCTCTCTTTTCTAAGTATAAACACTTCTCTGTTTTGATTATTATTCCCAACGTATAACAACTTCTGTGGGATGTAATTGTAGCAGAAGGCCCATGGGAAAATTCCTTTAACCCTTTAGCATTTAAACCAGCCATATTCGGCCAGAATTCTCTCACCTCTTTCTGTTCAAACCAGCTGTAACTGGTGAGAGCAGTGTCTCGAGTAACAAACACGTAACAATGGTTGGCAACAAACTGGGAGTATCGGTGGGAAATTGTCACTTGCTGTGTAGTTAGTTACTATAGTGATAGCTATCAGTCTTTCACACACAGTCTCTCTCTCTCTCTCTCTCTCAACACTTCGTATGAGGAAAATAGTTTCTCTTTACAAACATTTCAGGTCATGAATGGCCTTCAGGAACAAATTAAGTTCGTGAAACGAGGTTCTTCTGTACAGAGTTATCATCATCATCACCGTTTTACGTCCGTTTTTCCATGCTAGCATGGGTTAGACGGGTTGTCCTATTGTGGGCAGTGTCTGGTCGGCTGACCATGCCTTGCTCATACAGGAATTGATTTTGGCTTGATTTCTACAGCTGGATACCCTTCCTAACACCAACCTCATTTACAGTGAGTGCTGGGTGCTTTTTTCCGTGGCGCCTACACGTCCACTTTACAGTGTGGGCTGGGTGCTTTTTTGCCGTGGCACCTCCACGACCACTTTGCAGTGGGAGGGTGTGGGGGCATATTCTCTATATGCTTCAGCTTGTACCCATGGGAGGTCGGGTACTCTGTATTACTGCGTGACGCCAAAGGTCACGGTCATGTGTCATCGCCTTTGAGAGGTGTAATTGGGTAAGGTCGGCTTTTATCACCTCATTTAGTAATCTATCATAATGGCTCTTCCATGTATCTTCTCAGCACTTGTGAGGGCAAGCTCACCTTTATCATTCCAATGACATCACAATTCTCTCTGACACACTGCCTCGCAATCTTGAACACCTGTTTCTGGTCTTCACGTTGCAAAACATGCTTGAATTTTCTATCCTCTGCTTCCCTCCTAGCTTAATATACTTGTCAGTTATGCATGTGTATTTAGTTTCTCTGGGAAATAAGGACCATGTGGGTCTCTTTAACAGTTTGGGACAAGGATCTAACCAGCCAGGTTTTGATATGTAACATCTCATTGGAAGCCTATTTATATATTAAGAACTTTGATACTTTCTTCATTCACACTTTTCTGATCAGACAGAAGTACTTTTAATAAACTGCAACATGGCTATTCAACAATTTCATTCTTTACTACAATAGACAGATCATCATCATCATCATACATCCGCTTTTCCCTGCTTGCAAGGGTGGGACGGGAACTGATTCTGGCTTGATTTCTACAGCTGGGTGCCCTTCCTAACACCAACCTCATTTACAGTGAGTGCTGGGTGTTTTTTTTGCCGTGGCACCTCCACGACCACTTTGCAGTGGAATGATATGGACCCCAGTCCCTATTATTTCATTTCTACAGCTGAGTAAACTGGAACAATGTGAAATAAAGTGTCTTGCTCAAGGAAACAACACATCACAACCTTTCGATTGCAAGGTCAATGCTCTAACCACTAAGCCACATGTTAACCAGATATTGACATATATCTAATTCTGTTTAAAAGTGTCACAATGTATGGCCTAGTTATCAGCATTCATTTATACTATGTTGATCCGAGAGAGAGGGGGGCTCTACAAAAGTTGTTTGCATACATGTCTTTATTGCTCATAATGAATTCATTCTTCACTGAGATAGTTATAAAAATATTTCAGATTTTTACAAATAATTTTCAGACTTTAAAAGAATGCATAAATGTATAACTCTCTCTCTCTCTCTCATTTTACACACCCACACACGCACACCACACACACACATAATGTTTGTACTTTAAAAAATGTATAAACGTATGGCACTCTCTCATATCTCTCTCTCTCTCTCTCTCTATTATAAACATATTACTCTCTCTCTACATACACAGTATAAACATATGACACTCTCTCTTTATATTATATATATAATGTTTGTTTTGTATTAACAGGTCGCTATAACATGCATTTGCTTGTTTGTCATTTTACCATTGACATTAGTTGGGACTGTTCTTGGAAGGAACTTAGCTGGACAGCCCAACTATCCTTGCCGTATCAATGCTGTGCCAAGACCAATTCCAGAGAAGAAATGGTAACTAAACAATGTTTCAAGATAAACACTTTGTTTTTTGTTTTGTTATGTAGTTGAGTGCTATTTACTTGTATGTATATGGTTTAAAAGATGTATGCTAGTATGTGTGTGTTGTCATTGTCACCGATTAACATCCATTTTTCCACACTAACATGGGTTAGACAAGTTGTCCGTTGTGAGACAAGTTAGATCACATGACCATGTCTTACTCATACAGAACTGTTTCTACGGCTGGATGCATTTCCTAACACCAGCCACATTTTCAGTGTTGACTGGTTGCTTTTTGTCATGGCAACAACATGACCACTTGACAGTGTGGACTGGGCGCTTTTTTGTGTGTATATGGTAAAAAATATGTGCGATGTGTTCCTGCGTATTGTAAGAGGTGACTGAAAGGGCTTCTGACTATAAAATATTGCTTTGAAAAGGATCCCATGATAAGTATGTAGACTTTCAAGGTCCCTGCAAGACTAATCCTTGCTTTCGCAGGGGAAAATTATTTTCCAGATCGACTTTTATGTCTGCTTGTACCACAAGCGCAAGTAGGAGGACTTATTTCCAAGCCAAGCTTTGTAGGATGGTATCTTTGACCCCTTGATTGAACCAATCCCAGAAGGATAAAAGGCAAAGTTAACCTGGGTAGGATTTGAAATCAATGTAAAGAGCTAGACCAAATACCACAAAAGCATTTTATCCAACGCCTTACCAATTATGCCTGTCCACTGCACTTAGGAATAATAATATAAATAATAATTCCTTTATTGTTTCCCTTAACAGGTTTATGGAACCAGCTGTTATCATTATACTTGGTGGAGTTCTCCCATTTGGTTCCATCTTTATTGAAATGTAAGTTTGTTTTTGTCTTTCTCTCAAATTTAGATGAATATCTTTACATTGACTTAAGATATTCCCCTGCACTTGTCGATTCTTTCCCTCTTTCTGTCCCTCATTTTATTTTCCTCGTGTTTTTCTGTTTTCTATTGTTATCACCTTAACCCTTTAGTATTTACATTCTCTATATTTACTATTATATTTTCACCGTAAAGTCTTTACCTCACATAATATCAAATCTGAGATTTTGATATTTATTTTGAGAACAATACCTTAACGTTGGTATGAGTGGCTGGTTTGAACAGGAAAATGTGAGAATTCTAGCTGGATATGGCCAGTTTAAATGCTAAAGAGTTAATGCCTTCTCATTCCCTCTGTTCTCTTTATTTATCTCCTTACAGTTATCTCTCATTCTTTCTTCTCTCTCTCTCTCTCTCTACACACACATATACATAGGAAGAGAGTCAGGACCCAGACGGCTGAGCTCCGGCCGTTTCAACAGTTAAATCTGCACAAACAAATCTAGCTGTCGAAACGGCTTGAGCTCTGCCGTCGGGGTCCTGACTCTTTTCCTATTACCCACTCTACTACCCAAAGTATCGAGTACTCTGGTACGTTATGGTCCACCTGGTTCCTTGCCACACTTGCTTCGTTATATATATTTATTTTCTATTCTTTCTCTATCTTATTCTACCCTCTTTTTGTCTCATCCTTGTCCATCTCCATTGTTCTATGTAAATGGCCCCTCAACCTCCTCTTTTGATGCCTGTATTTCCCTTACTAATGCTCCCTTCCCCCATTCTACTCACCATTAATGTCTCTGTTACTTCCTCTGTCCCAGTTAATAGCTGTCTGTTGTGTCTCTCTTACTTCCACTCGACAACCTAACATTCTCTACATCTAATTTCAGGTACTTCATTTTCACATCATTTTGGGCCTATAAAATCTATTATGTCTATGGCTTCATGTTACTGGTATTTCTGATCCTTGCCATTGTTACCATCTGTGTAACCATTGTCTGTACATATTTCCTGCTTAATGCTGAGGATTATCGATGGTAAGTACCATTCCTCTACAGATTCTCTATTTTTCTCCTTGTCTCTTTCTATACTATATCTGCTTCACTGTCCCCCACTATACAAATGTCCAATGTAACTGGGATGACATCAAATGCAGGTCAGGTCTGGCTTGGACCAACATCGCTTTGCCTGCCTCCTCTTAAAACCTTCATGCTTCCTGAAATTCGCCAACACTAACACTACACCTGATATCCCCCCTCCCTACACACACACACATGTATATCATGACTCATACACTGTTCACTTTCCTGACATTTGTACATTATTCTATGTACTATACATGCACCTTTGATGAGTTGTAGTGCACCTGAGCACTGTACACAATAATTTCATTATTATCATTATTATTACAGGCAATTACAGGAAAAGTACCTAGCTAAAAGTAAGCCACTCTACTTGGCATTTGTCGACCTTGAGAAAGCCTTTGACAGAGTTCCACGTGCAGTAATCTGGTGGGCTCTTAGAAAACTAGGAGTAGATGAATGGCTTGTGAAAGCGGTACAAGCCATGTATAGGGGAGCAGTCAGCAAAGTTAGGATTGGCAATGAGTATAGCGAGGAATTTAGCGTACAGGTTGGGGTCCACCAGGGCTCTGTTCTTAGCCCTCTCCTGTTCATCATAGTCCTGCAGGCAATAACGGAGGAGTTTAAGACCGGATGCCCATGGGAACTCCTGTATGCTGATGACCTCGCACTCATAGCTGAATCTATGGTAGAACTAGAGAATAAATTCCAAACCTGGAAGCAGGGACTAGAGAGAAAGGGCCTCAAAGTCAACATGACAAAGACTAAGGTCCTTATAAGTAGACGAGAAAACAGAACCCAGATCCCCTCAGGGAAATGGCCTTGCTCAGTATGTAGGAAAGGTGTAGGTAGGAACTCCATTCTTTGCCCCAAATGCAAACAATGGGTACACAAGAGATGTAGCGGGATCTCAGGAAGCTTAATTAAGAATGTAGGATTCACATGCAGCAGCTGTGCTGAAACAGCAAGCAAACAGCCACAGGAAACAAGTACCACCAATCTCTGGGAGGGCCCTGTAGAAACAGTAGACAGCTTCTGCTACCTAGGTGACCGAATTAGCAACGGAGGTGGGTGCTCAGAAAGTACAATAACTAGGGTAAGAACGGGATGGAAGAAGTTTAGGGAACTACTACCACTGCTAGCTGCAAAAGGCTTCTCCCTCAGAATGAAAGGCAGACTGTATGATGCGTGTATCCGAACAGCGATGTTGCATGGTAGTGAGACCTGGGCGCTGAAGGTGGAAGACTTACGTAGATTAGAGAGAAACGAAGCCTGCATGCTCCGATGGATGTGTAACAGTAATATACGTGAACGACAAAGCATAAATGAATTGAGAGAGAGACTGAGCATAAGAGGAATCAAATGCTGCGTGCAGGAGAGGCGGTTACGCTGGTATGGACATGTGATGCGTATGAAGGATGACAGCTGCATAAAAAGGTGCAGAGCACTAGAAGTTGATGGAAACCGCGGAGTGGGGAGACCCAAGATGACTTGGGATGAGGTGATAAAAGCCGACCTTACCCAACTACACCTCTCAAAGTCAATGACACACGACCGTGACTTCTGGCGTCACGCAGTAATACAGGGTACCCGACCTCCCATGGGTACATGCTGAAGCATATAAACAATATGCCCCCCCCCCCCCCCCCCCCCCCCCCCCCGCAAGGTGGTCGTGGAGGTGCCACGGCAAAAAAGCACCCAGCCCACACTGTAAAGTGGACGTGTAGGCGCCACGAAAAAGCACCCAGCACTCACTGTAAATGAGGTTGGTGTTAGGAAGGGCATCCAGCTGTAGAAATCAAGCCAGATCAGTTCCTGTATGAGCAAGGCATGGTCAGCCGACCAGACACTGCCCACAACAGGACAACCCGTCTAACCCATGCTAGCGTGGAAGAACGGACGTAAAACGGTGATGATGATGGTGATGATGATTACAGAATTATGGTAGCATGTATGCTACTAATAATGGTTAGGATTGTTTTGGGAAAGCTGGTACAGCACAAGTTAGAAATCTAAGAGTGAAAACTAGAGTAAAGTAAGAAAACCAAATCAAAACTGATATTTTGGGGTTATGACCTTCTTTTCAAAAGAAAGAAAATGGTGTATGATGGTGATGACAAGTGGTGCTCTTCTATAATATATATATTGAGTTTACTAATCCTAATAATGTTTTGTATATTGCAGGCAGTGGACCAGTTTCCTGGCTGGGGCTTCTACATCAAGTTATGTTTATCTCTACTCTTTTTACTATTTCTTTTTCAAAACAAAGTAAGTATTTGTTTACTTTTTCCTATTGTTGTTTTAGCTTAGCTGTCGTAATGATATATTCATTATCATATTTAATTTTGTCAATGAAACTCGGAACATAAAGGGACGTTACTATATCCTGCAAAGCATGTTGTCTAACGCTTTATCAATACTGCTAATCCACCACCCTAATATATGACATCATAATCATGGTCTTCCCCAATTCCCAGTGGTTTCTTTTGTCTTGGATCTTTAACATGAGTTAAACTGGTCCATATTAGATGCTTTTATAATAAGAGGCCACCATAAGATCTTCTTTCTAGTAATTTCATTGACAAAATTAAATATGATAATGAGCATAGCAAATACTAGTTGAATTGTTTGAGGCAGTCACAAAGCACTCAATGTGAAAAATTAATACATTTTCATCCAGGAGTATATATATTTAAAATTAGGGTTGCACAGGACAAAGACAATTGGAAAAGTGGACAGTCCCATCTCCTCAGTCTACCTCTGGAAATCGCTATGCTTTCAGTGCATTAATATTGGCATCTACCTGTTTATGGTAGGGCCAGTCACATTGTTAGAACTCCATGTAGTCCTGAAGCAATAGTTCCAACAAGGAGGAAGATGGTTAGATGGATATGGAGTATCTTGACTAATAATATGCAGTTACACAACTACTATCAATTAGTCATCATATTGATTTATCAATGATGAATCAACCTCTTGAAATGATCGTAAAACAATGAACTGATTGACCCTTTAGCATTTTCATTATTTTGATGTTATTTATTTTGAGAACAATACCTTAACATTGGTACGAATGGTTGGTTATGGCCGGTTTGAACAGAAAGAGGTGAGATAATTCTGGCTGGTTTAAATGCCAAAGGGTTAGACACTCATCTTTGCCTTTTGTTTTCATTGTTCAACTTATGCATATCATCATCATTTAACATCTGCTTTCCCTACTAGGAAGGGTTGGACGGGTCTACATAGACCATGTCAGTACTGAAGCGGGGTTACTGGCCTCTCAGACAGGCCAAAGTGTCTGATTCCCACTTAAGTACGGTCATATTGAGTGCAGAGAAGTTGTATTTTTTTACACAAACTGAAGGTCTCCTCCCAACCTCTCGTTTGGCAAGCTTTCTATGACTGAATGCTCTTTCTATCACCATCCACTTTAAGGCATGTACTGGGTGTTTTTATTGTGTAGATCATCAGCACCAGAGAGGCTGTCATGTCCTTGACATAACTATTTATATATATATATATATCTTCTGCAAAATCTAAAATTATATAGCTATACTATAGTGAGATTATTTCAGCTAAATGTGTATTTAACTTTCCTTTTGTTTATGATTTGTGTTGTAATATAAATTTGAGTTGGTGTTATACAATTGAATTTTGTCTCTTCAGGATGTATGGGCTGTTCCAGACAACCTTTTACTTTGGTTATATGGCACTATTCAGTTTAGCACTAGGGATTATGTGTGGTGAGTATTACCTTTATATTAATGTTTTTAGTTTAGTGTAAAGGTGTGTGGCTTAGTGGTTAGAGAGTTGGATTCACAATATTTAGGTTGCGAGTTCAATTCTCGGGCCGGGTGATGTGTTGTATTCTTGAACAAGACACTCTATCTCACGTTGCTGCTTCTGTCAGGAGTTGCAACTGGTAGATAGTATCAGCAATAGAAAGACCAATGGAAACATTGTTTCCTTGATCCGACTTGACGAGTTCCACCCCACTCAGCAAGCGAATCAGGTCTGGGATCTTGTTGATCAATCAGAGCGAGTTTATGGAGAATGAGTGATAAATATTGTTGTTATATATATAAAATCATTATCATTTAACGTCTATTTTTCCACATTTTGCATGGGTAGAAGGGCTGTTGTGTTATGAGACAACTCAGGTTCGGAGACCACATCATGCTTGGTTTCTACAGCTGGATACCCTTCCTAACACCACCCATTTTTAAGTAATCAGTACAGCTCAGTGATTACAATACGATACAATAAACTCAGTATAGATTTCATGTGAATATGTCTCTGGTATAAACATGATAGACCTCTTAATCTATTTATTACACAGATTTCTTAGTTGAAACTTAAATACACCTACATGATAATATATGTGTGTTTGTGTGTGTGTATACAGACACACATATACACCAGTATATAAATGCTTATGATGTGGCACAATAGCTATGGGGTTAACATGCTGGAGTACTACATCACAACACATATCTTTCTTTGTTCCATTTGGTTATATTCACTGCTATGACTTTCTGGAAAGGAAATATACTTCTGTGATTGCATGATTCACTTGCATAAACATTTTTTTTTAAAATTCTAATGACTGTAACAGGCAATGCTTTTCTAAAATATCCTTATTTTTTCTTTTTTCAGGTACATTTGGCTATATAGGCACAAGTTATTTTGTGAGAAAGATCTATTCAACTGTAAAAATTGACTAATGTGATGTCGGCTGTGAAAGAAAATAAGAACATAGAAAAAAAATGTCTTTGTGATGGAACTCTTAGTATCCACAAAGACATGTTGTATATAAGGCTGTAATGGCAGCTGCTACAGGCCAGCAGCTCTGGCATCATCCTCTCTCTCTCTCTCCCTATTCTGATGGTCTTTTCCTTTCTTTTTCTTTTCCTTTTTTTTTTCTTTTTTTTTTTGAACATTGAGGACAAAAGTGAGAAACAAGAAAACAAATTATGACTTAAGGGAAATAATGTATGCATACACATACACACACACATATACATAGGATATAATGTATGTATACACATAGGCATACACACTTACATAAGGAATAATGTATACATGCAAATGCATACACATATACATACACACAAATAAAAGAAATAATTTGTAAAATGTCAACTGAACTAAGAAAAAAGTTAATAGGTACAAAGCAGTGTGGGTAGGGGTGGAAAACATACACAAAAATATAATAATCCAAGAAGTTTTAATGGAAAAGAAGTTAACTATCTGCAATAAAATGAAGACAAAAAGTGCTGAATTAAAATATTTCTGGGAGTAAATTAGACTAAATATCTGCTATTGTGTTTGCTGGCCATTGACACAGTTCACCTGTTGTTTGTTTGTTTTATGATTTTTTTTTTTTTTTACTGTATGATGATATATAAAGGTAGATTTACACAGTTCTTTCTACAACAGCTACCCCCTTATATACATACATATATACACTCATACATCACTTAACAAAAATGGTTTGAACTGTTTCAAAAATAAACCAAAATATTAAAAAGAAAAAAAATTATAATATTGGAAAAAAAAAAAAATTGCCCGTTAAAGGGAAGGAAAAAAAATTATTTCGAGGGAACAGAAGCTGGTTGTGGTGGATACATATGGATGTTTCTTTTTTGGTGCATTATATCATACATATACACACATACGCACATATATGTATATCTTTATATATATATATATATATATACATACACACATACTTTTATCTATACAGACATACATATATAAATTTGTGTGTGTGTGTATGTATATTTATATATATATATGCATACACACATCTATACCTACATACATAATTTGTGTGTATATATATATATATATATACACATTATGTGTGTGTATGTGTGTATATATTTATTAACAAAGCAAGCGTTTTGTTTTGAAGATGGTGAGCGACGTTTGAAATTTAGTTTTAATTAGAAGCTTTCAGCGTAAGAAAATTAGCCTGATAAGTGAGGTTCAAAAATATGGCGGAAGCTTCTATTTCTAACTATATATATATATATATATATATATATATATATATATATATATATGTATGTATACATTTTATTTGTTAAAAATCAACATCAGCAACAGTTTTCTACACATTGAACATTAATTAATGAATTGGAATAACTTGTTGATTGCTTTTCTTTTTCTTTTGGGATAATTTGTATAATTTCAGCAACATTCATATTTGTCTAGGTTATCAACTTTTCTTTCTTCCTCCTCTCTCTCTCTCTCTCTCCCTCTCTCTCTCTCCCTCTCTCTCTCTCTCAATAGACATATTATTTCTGTTAATATTTTTCAACTGCATACATTTCATTTTTATTATTATTAATAATAATAATAATAATAATATAGGGTGGTGGATTGGCAATATCAGTAGAGCGTCGGACACGCTGCTTTGCAGCATAGAGTTACGGCCCTTTGCGTTCTGGGTTCAAATCCTGCTGAGGTTAGCTTTGCCTTTCATCTTTACAGGGTTGATAAAATAAACTACCAGTAATGCACTGGGGTCGATTTAATCGACTTTCTCCTCCCCCTAATCTGCTGGCCTTGCGCCTATAGTAGAAATCATTATTATTATTGATAATAATGATAATAAATTAATTAATTTAAGTTACATAATGTGAAATTAGAGCTGTAATTATTTTTTCTTTGTTAACCAGCTTTCAAGCAAAATCCATCTTTGCTTATTGTTTTTTAAAATTATCTTTTGTTAAATATATATATATATATATATATATAATTAAATATATATATATATATTTTTTTTTTTTTTTTTTTTTTTTTGTATTTCCTCCTGTTTTTCATTAGGTGGTCATCTTTGGAAGTTTGGATTATGAACATCTTCATGTCATTAAACCCCTCTGTTTTTTTTTTTTCTGTTTGTTTTTTTCTCTGTTGCCTTCATTTGTCACATTTTCTACAATATTCTAAGAATTTTGTGAATAAGTCATACTCTAGCATTGTTACTATGGTAACTTTTTGGGGACCAAAAAAACAAACTATAGTTAATGGGAAGAAAAATTAGTAGAGGATATTTATAATTTAGTGTGTTTTTTGTAAGTTAGACCCTGCTAGGTCTCATCAAACTTCTGTTGGTTTATATATTTAGCATGTAGGTCAGTTACCTAGCAGCTTCTAACTTCTCTATCCATGTATTTTATTACGCCAAAGCTTTATCCTTCTCATTAAAAACAAAAGAAAATGGAAAAAAAAACAAAAAATATCATTTACTGTAAAAGCCTTTGTTCTGACTTTCATAATTAATTATTTATTTTATATATTTATTTATTCATTTTTAAGATTAACCAATTTAATGAGTGAAAGGAAGCAATAATCTTGTATTTGGCGCTGCTTTGATAGCAGTGAAGCAGTGTGGGGGTTGGTCAGTTTTAGCCAATCAAAAACAAAAATTTGTCTTCATTTACTAGTTGTTTTTTTGTTTTTTTAATGAAAAAACAGCACCCCAGCCCAATTAAAATCAGTCTATTTCTAGCTTCTTAATCATCGGTTACTTTAGAACCACCCCACACTCATCCTCAAAATAAAATGAAAAATATTTAATTATATGAATAATCAAATATATCAAAGTTAGAACTGTGTATAGGTAGCCACACTTTACTGCTGGTAATCTGATTATGATTGTAATTATTTGTTGATTGTGCAGAAATCTTTGCAACGATCATATCTACTGCTTATTTAACCCCCCCCTTTTTTTTTTTTTTTTACTATATTTCTCATGAAATCCATTACCTGTGATTTTCAAATAATTTTGGAAATAATCAAGAATTTGGAAGGAATTAGTAATTAATGTAACTAACTTTCTTATTATTAACCTAGTGTCTGGAACATAATTTAACTGTTTAGCATTTACGTTACTCTATATATACTATTGTATTTTCATGGTAAAGGCTTTATCTCACATAATATCAAATCTATGAGACTTTGATATTATTTTTTTTAGAACAATACCTTAACATCAGTATGAGTAGCAAGTTACAACTGGTTTGAACAGAAAGAGTTGAGAGAATTGTGGCCGGATACAGCTGGTTTAAATGCTAATGGGTTAACAAAAGTTCTTAAATAGAATTATGATGGGAGGTTTTTAGATAAATATAAACACTTTAGTATATGCAGTTTTGTGTTGTACAACTACGGTAGTTTTCAAGCAGTTTGGTATCAAAAGGCTTAAAGAGGGCAAAGATGTTTGTTTTTTAAAAGATTTCTGAGTAGAAAATAAAACACTTTTTCTTCCCCCTCTAGCAAGTGATAGAAACTAGATCATGCTTGAAAATGATGATTCAGGTGATGAATGAAACATTAAGAGGTGGCTTTCTTGATAGATTTCACTGTTCTCACAGAACATGTAGTCAATACATGTAGGAAGAAGAGATGGGGGTTGTTGGTTGATGGATGTAGTAAATTTCACTAAACTAAACTGAAGGAAAGACTTGGTAGTGGATCTTAATGAATCATTAACATAGATATCAATTTTTCTCACTAAATATATATATATATATATACACACACACTCCTACATACACACACATAATTTATATATATATATAACGTATATGATCTGACCCGATACCTCGGCCCCACATGGCCAGAGACAGGAAGCGGTGCGTGTTGAAGGTCAACTAGGGAAGGCTTCCTCCAACAGGCACAAGAAGGCCCTGGATTTTGGATATATAACATATATATAACACATATATACGTATAATGTCATTGAGTCATATCTTTTCCTTTCTTCACATGGAAAAAAAAAACATCCAGGTCTACATGTATTTGTGTATGTGTGTGTTGTGATTTGTCTGTGAGTGTGTTGTTTTGTGTTTGGATGTATGTTCAACATGTTTTTATTCTTATTTTCTATTGTTTATTCTGGGGGCTGGAAAGCTTGGAAATGACATCTGCTCTTTAAATTGTTTAAATAGTCATGTCTGAAAGTGTGGTTCTAAAACTGAGTTGCTGGCGGCTAGGCTAATGAATGGATTGTCAACTCAAAATCAACCTATAAATGATTGAATAAAAATGACAAACAACAACAAAACAAATTATACTATATTACAATGTTTATTATTGATCTTTATTTTTATTTATATTTTTCATTTTTTATTTTTTATTTTTTATTTTTATGCTGATCTGTAATGTATGCATGTTTGTTTGTACCAAGTCATTATTATAATGTACTGCATGTTTTATCAAACTATTTGGGTTACTTGTATGAGTTTTGTGTGTGTGTCTGTATGTGTAAAGAATCTGATGTTGCTGATGATTGGTCGTTCTTTGGTTGACTTTTTGGGTTTTTGTAACAAAATAGTGATTAAAAAATATATATTAAAAATAATTTACCAACAAAAAAAAACACGGAAATGTTTATTTACTGTGGTTTTTGTCTATTGTAGCTGATTAATATTCAAGAATCTTGATGTAACTTCGAAGTGCATGTTTGTTTATTGAGTTTGATAAAACAAGGTTTACCATCTCTCGTCATCATCAGTTCCAAAGTGATGTGAGTGTCACGGTCATCCTGACACCCTCCACCTTCCTCTTAAATCTGTTCATACCAGAAAGCATAAAATCACTCCTGGTTTTCTGATACTAAACTGTTTGGTTTTAAGTGCTTGTATTTTTTTTTAAACAAAAAAAAACTATCAATTTTATGTAAGAACTTTTAAGTCATGTTCCAAACACCAGTTTAATAATGAGAAAATTCGATATATTACTAAATCTCTTATATGGTGGATTGGGTGGTTTTTCTTGTGGCACCAGCACTACTGCCTTACAAGGTAGACTGAGTGAATTTTGTTGTGACACCAGCACTACCACCTTACTGGGTGCTTTTGGTCATGGCACCAGTACTACCACCTTACTGAGTGTTTTTGGTTGTGGCACCAGCACTACCACCTTGTGTGTTTTTGGTCATGGCACTAGTACTACCTCCTTACAGGGTGGGCTGAGTGAGTTTTGCTGTGGCACCACTACTACCACTTTACAGGGTGGGCTGGGTGCTTCTGGGAGAATGAGCAGTGTCATGTGGATTCAGTATAATGGTTGTAAAATTTGAATTGTTGGCTGTTTAAACAATAACCTGTCATCTCCATTATGTCGGTATTGTAATGAAAGGCTATTGTCTAAGTATGGAAAAAATTAAATAAAATAACCTTGAAAAAACATTATTGTTGATAGTAAGATATATTGATATTGAGATAAGCTGTTAACCATATGGACATCAAATGTTACTATAACTGTTTTGTTGTTACTCACTTAGAGTAAAGCTAGAACAGTTGTTTACATTTAAGTTGTATGTTAGATAATGTGCTATATTCTGCCTGTATAGTTAGAATCGGGTAGAAAATATAATTCCATTTACAGGAAAAGGCTTTTAATCTCATTCTCTCTTATATTCACATATATACACCAGGTCTGAACACAAAAGGACCAAACTTCCACTGTCACTGCCTCCTGCTCTCCCCATCTTTCACTATTGTGAGCAAATGGGGGGCCATGTACTGATGGCCCCCAGTGAGGTCACAGTAGAATGGTTAGCATAAAAAAATGTCATCTCGTAAAAATGAATTCACTGTTGGTATTTTACTTATGTTGTGTTAAATAGATGAGCCAATTTTTTTCTAAAAACAATTTAAGGACATTGTGAATGTGTAGAAGGCTTAACCCTTTAGCATTTACATTATTCTATATAAACTATTATATTTTTGCAGTAAAGGTTTTATCTCACATAATATCGAATCTACGAGGTTTTGATATTATTTATTTTGAGAACAATACCTTGACATAAGTATGAGTGGCCGGTTAGAACAGAAAGAGGTGAGAGAATTCTGGCCGGTTATGACCAGTTTAAATGCTAAAGGGTTAAAGGCCTTTTATTGTAACTGAAGTTTGGATCAGAAGCATGGAGCATAACAAAGAAACTAGAACAGAATTGATGGCTGCTATACAAGAATGTTGAACATCGGGGTTTATGGAAACAGAAACTCACCAGCTTCCACCAATAACAGAAAATATAAGCTTGTAGGTCACTGTGTTTGTCACCACGAGGAGATAACAAGTGATCTTGTTCTGTGGGAACAATCAGATGGATATATAAACACTGGTAGAAGGAAAAGAAATGGTATTAATAACTTGCCAGAAAATATACTGTGAGAGAGAGATCAGGGTGTTAGAGGTGGATAGAGAGTTTTGGAGGACATGAGTGATATAGCTAGATAGTGTGGGAGAGATCAGGTGGATAGAGAGTTTTGGAGGACATGGGTGACATAGCTAGATAGTGTGGGAGAGATCAGGGTGTTAGAGGTGGATAGAGAGCTTTGGAGGACATGGTAGATGACAGCTAGATATGTGGGAGAGATCAGGGTGTTAAAAGTGGATAGAGATTTTTGGAGGACATTTGTAAAGACAGATATGTAACCTGGTAGTCAGTATAGATAGCTAGAATACTGGTTTTTCATGCTTAAGATTTCTGTTTATTTAAATGGATATTTCTGCAGACCTCAGGCTGGTCATTCAACAAACTCACCAACTCCCAAGGGTCCATGTATCACAGTTTAAGAACTGCTGTTCTGTTGTATCGTATGTAACTGGTATTTACATAATGCCTGTGCCCCCACCCTCACCCCATGAATTTTTCAAATGTTTATCAAGGGGCCTCATTTGTCCTAAATCCGGCACTGCCTGACGGTTAAACCAAAACATATTAGCATCTGTAGTTTATTTGAAGTCTTGGATCGTGTTAGCCCAACTGGTTTTATTTACGTTTAATTAGCTTTATAAAAACCCCATTCCGTCCATGTTAGCATTGAAACAGAAGTACAAGACGAATACGGTGTGAGAAAAATGGCTGTGATATAAAACTGGATTATTAGAGAAATCAACTAAACTACGTCTAGTTTTAGTTATATGGTTTTGATAATATAAACTCGTGGAACTCTTCAATTCTCAATCGAAACTATTATTGTGTTTTATTTACAGTTGGATAAATAAATTTACAAATAAAAAAAAAAAAGAAAAGCAGGTAATACACTCATGGTGGACCACATACAACAACAATCAGGCGAAAGGGGTGGACTAACGAACCTCTGCCAGACATGACATAGCAAAAGGGAAAGACAGACGTAACAACTCTTCGCCTTTCTCAATACATATTGGCTGTAAAGTTATGATAGATAGAGAAGTAGATAATACATAGACACAGATTAGTGAAGTAGATAGATCGATATTGTTTTTATTCTCCAAATATAATATTTATGTCTATATATACAGGGGCGGTGGAACCACTTCTGAATTGTGGGGTGGGGGCAATCTGGTTAATTTAGTTGTAGTGATTAGTTTAGCTGTTATCAAATATCAACAAAGATATTAAAACCTTCGATATGCGATTAACATAACATGTACATAAAATGTAGCACATATACAAATAGTTGTGTGTGTTTCAGGGGATAAGTCCCCACACACACTTTTTCAGGAACGGGGGAGGGGGACAAACCATCTCTTGTTTTTTGTTGTTTATTTGATATAATAAATTCTTTTAAGCATATTTTTTTTATATCTGAATTTCATTTGAATATATAAAATTTAATTAGCGTAAAATTTTATTTATGTGATAGGGTCCGGGAAAGGCACCATAAGCAAATTATGCTCCTTTAAAAATCAACAAATGTTGGTTTCTCCCCCTCACATTTTTAAGGCAAACAAGGCCCCTGCATGTATAAATATGTATACAGAGATAGATATATTTCTTTATTTGCCACAAGGGCGCACAAGAAAAGGGGACAATACAAAGACATGCCGTTGATTTTACATACAGTCGTGTAAAA
>CAXHJY010000456.1:107500-153121 GCA_964016885.1 Eledone cirrhosa | reverse complement strand
TCTCTTTCTCTCTCTCTCTCTCTCTCTCTCTCTATGTGTGTGTATATTGAAGGGAGATACGGAAACTAAAACACTGTTGTCATATAGAGAGTGAAGAGCAACAGAGAGAGTAAAGCAGAGGGGGAATGATCTTACATACATATATATAAAGTATAGATATGTGTGTGTGTGTGTTTGTGTATGTGTATGTATGTGCATGTGTGTGTCTGTGTGTTTTGTTTTGATGTTATCCGGCAATTGGCGAAATCAGGTGTGAAAGTATGTGTATTTGTGTGTGTGTGTGTGTGTGTGTGTGCGTGTGCGTGTGTGTGTGTGTTACTTATGCGAGCGACGACAGAAAAAGTGTGTGGGATACATACATTATTATATTTGTCTGTATTTTCGTTCTGAAACCATTATATTATGATATTTGCATCCAAATGATTTTAGATGTATGTATTACCTCCTTGCCCGTCCCTCTGTTTCTCTTTCCCTGTCTCTCTCTCTCTCTCCTCTCTCTCTCTCTCTCTTTAGATGTGTGTGTGTGTGTGTAGTTTTCCTAATCTGCCTCTTTCACTCTCTGTCTCTCTAAGAGGGTTGCCTTTTGATATATGTATTACCTGCTTGTGTGTTGACCGAATTTGAAGGAGGTTATCCTTTTGAAATAAACATACATACGACGCTCATCTCTATGTTGATATATGATATAAATAATGGGATTGATGAGTTAATATCTGTATACAACAACTACAACGGTACGCGATGGGGCCCACCCACATCCCCGGCAGACAGAATGGAGAAGGTGTTTCCCCGGAGGACGGCAAGGGAGACGCGCTGGAAAAGCCACTCCAACTCGCGGGGCTCACACCTGCGGCTGGCCAGCTCAGCGCCTATGGTGGTGAGTAAGGAGGTAGCCCTGGGGCCGAGGACACCAGAAGTCTCCACTGCCAGGGGTACGACCATAAACCTGTCGGAGAGCGACCGGTATTTGAGGAGTTTGGCCCCCTCAGCCCGACGTACAGCAGAACCTTGGTATATATTGATATATTGAAGGTAGATACGGAAAGTAAAAGAGTGTTGTCATATAGAGAGTGAAGAGAGACAGCGAGTAAAGCAGTTAAATTATAGAGAGGGTGAAAGAGGGAGAGAGAGAGAGAGAGAGAGAGAGAGAGAGAGAGAGAGAGAGAGAGAGAGAAAGAGACGACGCTCAGTTTCATAATATTAGAGAGTGAAGAGTGACAGAGAGAGTAAAGCAGTTAAATTATAGAGAGGGGAGTGATCTATTATAGAGAGAGGGAAGAGTGGCGGAGAGAGTAAAGCTAAGAAACTATAGGGAGGTGTGTAGGATACATACATACATAATACACACGACACTCAGCTTTATAATATTATAGATAGATATTACCAGATGTCAGTGTATTTGTATATCTTTGCATAACTATTAACATGTGTGTGTGTACATGTGTGAGTGCGTGCGGTGTTCCACAGAAAGTAAAAACTATCAACATGTGTGAGTGTGTGCGTGTGTGTGAACGTGCACACCTGCGTGCGCGTATGCGGTTTCGTTTGTGTGCGTGCGTGCGGTGTTCCACAATCGCCATTTATTTCAATCACTCTTGTGAAAATATTCACGTAACTTTCACTATTTATTTTTATTCAATCCCCATTTTAATTTTCAAAAAAGTTTCCGAGATAAACATTCGCATTCTTTACAAGGGGAGACGGGTTGATGTAGATGATCAGTATTCTACAGTGGAGCAAAGACGAGTACAGGTAGCTAGAGCAAGGTCACTGGAGACCCCTGCACAACGACAGCAAAGACATGAAAACGACCGGAGGAGAGCTGCTGATACGCAGCACCAAATAGTCACAAGAGGCAAGGGGAAAACGGTTAGAATAATTACGCCAATAAAATGCAATCTGCAAGATTAAAAAAAAGGAAAGCGAAAAACGTTTAAAGGATGCAATATAAAGACAAGCTGCCAGAGTTGCCAATGAGACAATAGGTCAGCGAAAGATTAGACAAAGAAAAAACCAGGAGGCAAGACTTCGCCAATCCTCAGAGGAAAGACATAAGCGCCTTGATCAAGATAGGCTGAATACGTTTGACAAAAGAGTTGTACCTTCAAGGGGACTTGGAAAAGATTAGCTGTCACCTATGATCCAAAACATGATTATTCTACAGAGAAATTGATTGATATTGGAACAATGTCAAAAGAGTACAGTTTGTGTAAAGGAAAGAAATGGGAAAGAGAAACCACCACGGTTGTTTTACCGGTGTTTGGTACATCCCCAGATACTTTGAAGGCATTGCTTTGGGGAGAAACACCAAGGAGCATACAAATGACCTCCTTTGGTATATTATAAGAGAAGAGAACATGAAGCCAACTTTGAAAGTTCAAGGTCAAGTATACCATCGTATTGGATCTTTGTTTTTACTGATATATTTTGTGGCAAATTACAAGGAGCAGGCTTTGAAAGAAAAGTTAATCTTTGATCTGCAAGATATGTTGCATGCAAACAATAGCTACATCAGAAGCTTCAATCATACATTAGAATTTGCACCACCCACTGAATATAAGATAGTTATTGATGCAGACAAAAAGCCTGTTGCTGAACACGGAGGCCGCTACAATGCCCCTGCCACAAATGAAGTAGCAGCAATTATTACAGGCGATGAGTATGGGAAGAGAGATATAATTATTTAAGGAAGAGGAAATAAGTTGCAGCCGTTAAATGCAACCCACCGATCATATGATACACTCCAGATTTTAAAACAAGAGCTCCTGCACTGACAAAAACAGTAAGCTGCATGGAATTCTACAAATAGCCTTGCAACAAGCACTTTCTCCAAAAGAAACTACCCTTACTGACTTTTTTAAGTTGTGCCAAAAAGATGAAGATGCAAGAAAACTCCTTTACCTAGAATTAGCCGAGTATTACACCTGGAGAAACAATAAATGGCACAAGAGGAAAGGTGGGGCTGACGCTCTTGCAAGAGTTTACAGTGTCTGCCCAAGTCAAGCAGAATGCTACTACATACGGCTTCTTTTGCATGAAGTACGTGGTCCCAAATTATTCCAAGATTTGGGGAGGGTAAATGGTCATGTGTGTGAAACTTATAGGGAAGCATGCTATGAACAACGTTTTTTAGAAAATGATGAGCATTGGGACTTTTCATTGACTGAAGCATCAGAGTCAGATTCTCCAAGGAAACTCTGTAACCTTTTTGCAATTATGCTGAACATGTGTCAACTTGGTAATCCCCTACAGCTTAAGTAATAATTATAATTCACATAAATGGTTGTATGAAAGGGCTGTTCTTGCTAAAAAAAATGAGACAGTAGCAAGAATTAACCATGAATTAATGAATAACATTGCAACAGTCATTAAGAAGTACAAATCAGTTGATTCAGTCCTTGATGAAAATCAAGCTGTCCACTACCCAACAGAATTCCTTAATTCTCTTGAGCCACCTGGAACTCCTCCACAAAAACTTTTTCTGAAGGTAGGAGTCCCAATAATGCTTCTAAGAAATTTAGATCCTCCTAAATTATGCAATGGGACAAGGTTGATTGTGAAGACATTATCACATGATGTGATAGAAGCTACCATCATCACTGGATATGCTTCTGGAGAAGATATTTTCATTCCAAGAATTCCAATCAAAGCCACAGACATTCCATTTGAGTTCAAACGAATACTGTTAAATCTACTAGCTTGTACTTAATTGAGCCTTGCTTCCCTCATGGTCAACTTGTTGGTTGCTCCAGATTTACAAGACTAGTTGTCCATGCTCCAAACCAAAAAACAAGGAATGTTGTTTACCCAGAAGCTCTTACGCAATTTCCTTCAACATATGTGATAGAATTTATCTCCTTTCATAAAAGTGGTAAATTTTGTATTTTGGATGGTTGGATGGTTGGTTGGTTGGATGGTTGGTTGGTTGGTTGGTTGGATGGTTGGTTGGTTGGTTTGTTGGTTGGTTGGTTGGTTGGTTGGTTGGTTGGTTGGTTGGTTGGTTGGTTGGTTGGTTGGTTGGTTGGTTGGTTGGTTGGTTGGTTGGTTGGTTGGTTGTTTGGTTAGTTGGTTGGTTGGTTGGTTGGTTGGTTGGTTGGTTGGTTGGTTGGTTGGTTGGTTGGTTGGTTGGTTGGTTTGTTGTTTGGTTGTTTGGTTGGTTGGTTGGATGGTTGGTTGGATGGTTGGTTGGTTGGTTGGTTGATTGGATGGTTGGTTGTTTGGTTGGTTGTTTGGTTGGTTGGTTGGTTGGTTGTTTGGTTGGTTGGTTGGATGGTTGGTTGGTTGGATGGTTGGTTGGTTAGTTGGTTGGTTGGTTGGTTAGTTGGTTGGTTGGTTGGTTGGATGGTTGGTTGGTTGGTTGGTTGGTTGGTTGGTTCGTTGGATGGTTGGTTGGATGGTTGTTTGGTTAGTTGGTTGGTTGGTTGGATGGTTGGTTGGAAGGTTGGTTGGTTGGTTGGTTGGTTGGTTGGTTGGTTGGTTGGTTGGTTGGATGGTTGGTTGGTTGGTTGGTTGGTTGGTTGGATGGTTGGTTGGTTGTTTGTTTGGTTGGTTGGTTGGTTGGTTGGGTGGTTGGTTGGATGGTTGGTTGGTTGCATGGTTGGTTGGATGGTTGGATGGTTGGATGGTTGGGTGGATGGTTTTGTCGTTGGATGGTTGGTTGGTTGGATGGTTGAGTCGTTGGATGGTTGGTTGGTTGGATGGCTGGCTGGTTAGTGGTTGGTTGGTTAGTTGGATGGTTGGTTGGATGTTTGGTTGGATGGTTGGATGGTTGGTTGGTTGCATGGTGGGTTGGATGGTTGGTTGGTTGGATGGATGGGTGGTTGGTTGGATGATTGGATGGTTGATTGCTTGGATGGTGTGTTGGGTGGTTGGTTGGTTGGATGGTTGGATGGTTGGTTGGGTGGTTGGATGGTTGGATGGTTGGATGGTTGGTTGGTTGGATGGTTGGTTGGGTGGTTGGATGGATGGTTGGTTGGTTGGATGATTGGATGTTTGATTGGTTGGATGGTTGGATGGTTGGTTGGATGGATGGTTGGTTGGTTGGATGGTTGGTTGGATGGATGGTTGGTTGATTGGATGGATGGTTGGATGTTTGGTTGGATGGTTGGATGGTTGGTTGGTTGCATGGTGGGTTGGATGGTTGGTTGGTTGGATGGATGGGTGGTTGGTTGGATGATTGGATGGTTGATTGCTTGGATGGTTGGATGGTTGATGGTTGGATGGTTTGTTGGTTGGATGGTTGGATGGTTGGTTGGGTGGTTGGATGGTTGGATGGTTGGATGGTTGGTTGGTTGGATGGTTGGATGGTTGGTTGGGTGGTTGGATGGATGGTTGGTTGGTTGGATGATTGGATGTTTGATTGGTTGGATGGTTGGATGGTTGGATGGATGGTTGGTTGGTTGGATGGTTGGTTGGTTGGATGGATGGTTGGTTGGTTGGTTGGTTGGATGGTTGGTTGGAAGGTTGGTTGGTTAGTTGGTTGGTTGGTTGGTTGGTTGGTTGGATGGTTGGTTGGAAGGTTGGTTGGTTGGTTGGGTGGTTGGTTGGTTCGTTGGATGGTTGGTTGGATGGTTGTTTGGTTAGTTGGTTGGTTGGTTGGTTGGTTGGTTGGATGGTTGGTTGGAAGGTTGGTTGGTTGGTTGGATGGTTGGTTGGAAGGTTGGTTGGTTGGATGGTTGGATGGTTGGTTGGTTGGATGGTTGACTGATTGGCTGATTGGATTGTTAGATGGTTGGATGGATGGTTTGTTGCATGGTTGGATGGTTGGTAGGTTGGATGGTTGAATGGTTGAATGGTTGTTTGGTTGGATGGTTGGGTGGTTGGTTGGATGGTTAGATGGTTGGATGGATGGTTTATTGGGTGGTTGGATGGTTGTTTGGTTGGTTGGATTGTTGGTTGGTTAGTTGGTTGGTTGGTTGGTTGGTTAGTTGGTTGGATGGTTGGGTCGTTGGTTGGATGGTTGGTGGATGGTTGGATGGTTGGATGGTTAGATGGTTGGATGGTTGGCTGATTGGATTGTTAGATGGTTGGTTGGTAGGATGGTTGGTTGGATGGTTGGCTGGTTGGATGGTTGGATGGTTGGATGGTTGTTTGGTTGGTTGTTTGGTTGGATGGTTGGGTCATTGGTTGGATGGTTGGTTGGATGGTTGGATGGTTGGATGGTTAGATGGTTGGATGGTTGGATGGTTGGCTGATTGGATTGTTAGATGGTTGGATGGATGGTTTGTTGCATGGTTAGATGGTTGGTAGGTTGGATAGTTGAATGGTTGAATGGTTGTTTGGTTGGATGGTTGGGTGGTTGGTTGGATGGTTAGATGGTTGGATGGATGGTTGGTTGGGTGGTTGGATGGTTGTTTGGTTGGATTTTGGATGTTTGGTTAGATGGTTAGATGGTTGGATGAATGGTTGGTGGGTCGTTGGATGGTTGGCTGGGTGGTTGGATGTTTGGGTGGCTGGTTGGATGGTTGGGTGGTTGGATGGTTGGATTGATTTTTGGTTGGATGGTTGGGTGGATGGATGGTTGGTCGGGTGGTTGGATGGCTCGCTGGGTGACTGGATGGAGGGATGGGTGGTAGGATTGATGGATGGATGGATGGTTGGGTGGTTGGATGGTTGGATGGTTGGTTGGATGGTTGGGTGGTTTGGCTGGATGGTTGGATGGTTGGTTGGGTGGTTGGACGGGTGGTTGGATGGATGGATGGATGGTTGGCTGGTTGGATGGTTGGTTGTTGTGGTTGGATGGGTGGTTGGATGGATGGTTGGGTGGTTGGATGGTTGGGTGGCTGGTTGGCTGGAAAGAAGAAAAAAATGAATCAAGCAAAAAAGGAAGGAATGGAGAATGGATGGATGAATGGAAAGAAGGAAGAATGGAAGGATGGTTATTTTATTTATTGTCTCCTCTATGGAATTTTCAAATATAATTTACTGTAAGGAATCTACAGCAGAAATTCAATATATTTAAGCGAAGTGTGTAATTTAGGAAGAAGGCAAACATGAGTGAACAAACAAGCTGAATATATGGTTAATTAAAGAGATAATTAGATAATAATCAGGAAGGAGTTATGTTCTGTCGTCTATGTTAGAACATTACTGATTTAAATCAAAAATAAAAGAATGGAGCAAGTTAAAAAATCTTGTAGAATATTTTAAAGTAAAATGGAGAGGAGGGGGTGTAGTGATCAATTTATGGATGAGAGATAGAGAAACAGACACAGAGAGATCTTTCATGTTTGATTTTTAGTCTGTATAATTCTTTCCTTGGTTTCAGTCATTAGGCTGCAGTCATGCTAGGGCACCACCTTCAAGAGATGCTAGTCGTTCATATTGCTGTAGTAGTTATTTTTTCAAACCTGCTAGCAATATATGTATGTGTGTGTACATAATGATATAAAGGAAGTCAAACCTGCTAGCAATATATGTATGTGTATGTGTATAATTGTTTCTACTTTAGGCACAAGGCCAGCAAATACCCAGTGCATTACTGGTACTTTATTTTATCGACCCCGTAAGGGTGAAAGGCAAAGTCAACCTCGGCGGGATTTGAACTCAGATCGTAAAGGGACGTAACTATGCTGGAAAGCATGGTGTCTGACCCTCTACCTATACTGCCAAATGATATAGAAGAAGGCATGTAGCATAGTGAGGTTGTGTGTTTGATTCCCAGATTATGTCCTTCAGCAAGACACTTTGTTTCATGCTGCTCTTTCTACTGAGAGTTGAGACCAGAAGGAGGAGGAGGGGGAGGGGGAAGAGGAGGTGGTGGTGGTGGAAAAGTTGAACTCAGTGTGGAAAGCCAGAAAAAAAATGACAAAAATTGAAGTCAAATCTCCAATTTCACCACCTATCAAAACAATCTACTACTATTACTGTTATCCACCAGCGAGCGGGTCCTGTCAGAAGCAACCAACTCCATTTGATCCAGCTGGATCCCCAAGTGAGACCAGCTGAGCTCATGGATGCTATCCTGCCATCTTGCTCAGGGTCTACCCCTAGGTCTCCCACCAGTTGGTTTTGCCCACAAAATCTGTCCAGTGATTCTTTCCTGAGATATTCTAACCACATGCCCATAGTATCAGAACTGTGATCTCTCAATTTGGAGAAGTAGTGACCCTACCTGGAGTGACTCTCTGGTCTCTCAGCTATGCACTTTATTGAGTAACATTACTCCAAAGACCCTTCGGAGGAATCCCATTTCAGTCGCTTGTATTCGCGATTGTATTCTTTTGGTCATTACCCAAAATTCATAACCATAGGTAAGGGTTGGGACAAAAACCAAATTGAAGATAGCGAGTTTGGCTTTTACACCTAACCCCCTTCTTCTAATCACTGAATGCTGAACCTGGCACATTACTGCACCAGCTTTTGAAATTCTTGCACTTAAGAGATATCATCTTACTGAAGAAAAAATGATTTTAATAAATTCCTCCAATTTTTTAATTATTTTCAAAATTAATTGAAACACATTAGCAGTGTCTTTTATTAGAAATATGGTAACAAATAGTTTAAGTAACTAAATTCCTAAATCCCTCCAAATTCTTTACTATTTTCAAAATGGTTTGAAACAAGGTGATGGAAAGGTTAATATATCTCTCAGCCAAAATACAAATTCTTGGTCAAACTTCTGTAAATAGTTTTCCAATATTCTACAATATATTATGAGCAGTTTAGCCTGCAGCTAACAATATTTTAGATAGCAAAGTTCCTCTAATATCTATTTGAGGTAGTCAGGTCAGTTTAAAGAACCAATACCTCATACATGCCAATACTGGGTTGTAGCTGTAGAATTATATCCCACTCTGACTAACTGGAGTTAATTGGAGGTTGTAGAGGAGAGAGAAGGGGGAGGGGGGAGTAGGTGTATTAAAAAGGTTATAGTCAAAAATATGGTATGATTACTGGAATTTTCAGTGGCCAAATAACATTATGAAAAGACAGACAGAAAGACAGAAAGAAAGAAAGAAAGAAAGAAAGAGGGCAGGATGGATAGATGGATGGATGGATGGATGGATAGATAGATATATATAGAGATAGATAGATAGATAGATAGATAGAGATATAGATAGATATGTTTCTTTATTAGCCACAGGGGCACAGAAGAAGGGGACAAATACAAAGGGGGAAGTTTACATACAATAAAAACGTGTAAAATATTATCACAAATGTAATTTAAAAATTAGTCGATTTTCCCCAATAGGGGAGACATTTCATATGGGTAACACATGCCCCCGAAAAAAAATGTGCAACCCTCATCTCCAGGAGTACGAAGAGTTTGTACTCCCTTCCTCTCCTCCTCCTTTTCCTCAACCTACAGGCTGATATAGAGAGAAGGCCCATTCACTCATAGATAGATAGATCATCATCATGATACAGATAAATTCCATAGGTGTTCTTAAAACCTGTATAAGGATTGCACCTGTCTCTTGTTGCTATGACAACGTAAAGAGAAATCTATGAATGAGGTGAGGGTGGGCATAATGTGGTCATGTGACTTTGATGAAGTGATTGGTTATGAAAACTAAATAGATAAACCACCACCTCTTTGTCTGTCTGTCTGTCTATATATCTATGGTAGTAGTAGTAGTAGTAGTATGGGTGGTGGTGGTGGTAGTAGTAGTAGTAGTAGTAGTAGTAGTAGTAGTAGTAGTAGTAGTAGTAGTGGTGGTGGTAGTGGTTGTTGTTATAATAGTAGTAGTAGTAGTAGTAGTAGTAGTAGTAGTAGTAGTAGCAGTGGTGGTTGTGGTGGTGGAGATGGTATAGTAGTAGTAGTAGTAGTAGTAATAATAGTAGTAGTAGTAGTAGTAGTGGTGGTAGTGGTTGTTGTTATAGTAGTAGTGGTGGTGGTGGTGGTGGTGGTGGTGGTGGTGGTGGTGGTGGTGGTGGTGGTGGTGGTGGAGATGGTATAGTAGTAGTAGTGGTGGTGGTGGTGGTGGTGGTGGTGGTGGTGGTGGTAATAGTAGAGGTACTTTGATAGATTTATAGATATTGCATTCAATTAATAACAATAAGCTATATTCTCTCACTCTCTCACTCTCTCACTCTCTCACTCACTCTCTCTCACTCACTCTTTCTCTCACTCACTCTCTCTCTCTCTCTCTCTCTCTCTCTCTCTCTCTCTCTCTTTCCATATATATGCATATTATATAGACTGCAACTTTTTTGCTCATACTTTCTAGAGTTAGTTGCCCTTCCTAATGCTAAGAACCACTTTACAGAGTGAACAGGGTGTATTTTATCCTGTCCCCTGTACTAGATATGTTCTCACATGCTCAGTCAGTGAAAGTGTATGTGGTCTTGTAGGAGTCATAACAAAAGGTACCCAGCACACACTGTAAAGTGATCAGGTAGGAGTCATAACAAAAGGTACCCAGCACACACTGTAAAGTGATCAGGTAGGAGTTATAACAAAAGGTACCCAGCACACACTGTAAAGTGATCAGGTAGGAGTCATAACAAAAGGTACCCAGCACACACTGTAAAGTGATCAGGTAGGAGTCATAATAAAAGGTACCCAGCACACACTGTAAAGTGATCAGGTAGGAGTCATAACAAAAGGTACCCAGCACACACTGTAAAGTGATCAGGTAGGAGTCATAACAACAGGTACCCAACACACACTGTAAAGTGATCAGGTAGGAGTCATAACAAAAGGCACCCAGCACACACTGTAAAGTGGCTGACGTTGGGAAGGGCATCCAGCCGTAGAAACCAAACCAGAAACAGTTCCGTATGAGTAAGACATGGTCACCTGACCTGATTTGTCTCTAATGAGACAACCCGTCTAACCCATGCTAGCATGGAAAATGGACGTTAAACGATGATGATGATGATGATGATGATGATGATAAAACAAACTACTTAACCAGCATGCAAAGTTTGATATTTACTAAGAAAAATACAATAAACATAATCATCATCATTGCAACATCTGTTTTACCATGTGTATAGGTTGGCAGGTTCCTATGATCATGGGTTTGATGGGTTGCCACATTATAAGACAATTCATGTCTTGCTCATATGGAACCGTATTTTGGCTTAGTTTTTACACCTGGATGCCTTCTCTAATGCCATAAAAGTGTGAACTGGGTGCTTTTTGTCATGTCACTAGCGTGACAACCTTATTGAATGGAATGGGAGCTTTTTGTCATGTCACCAGCACAACTACTTTACAGAGTGGACGAGGAGCTTTTTCTTGTGTCACCATCACGACCACCTTACAGCATGGACTGGGTGTTTTTGTTGTTGTGGCACCAGATTAGCATACAGGGTGAATTTAGAGCTTTTGTAGTAACAGCATTGTGGGAGATCAAATGTAGAGCATGTACAGCTTTCATGTTTGCATATGTGGGTTTGGCAAGTAAGATGTATCAGGGAGGAGGGTTTGAAAGGGGAGGACAACCAGGCAAGTTTAAAATCAATGAGGTGTGTGGGATATTTAGCTGCATGTCATAAGAAGTGATTAATAGCAATGGTACTAGAGAGGGCACGCGGCCTTAAAATATTACCTGAAAAAGAAACCCATGATGAGTTTTGAAGCTTGTCAAGGTTAACCTCTGCTTTAGTAAAGAAAATGACCTTAGCACACTTGTGTTGTTGTTAACAAGAAGATAAATAAAGATGAAATTCCTGGGAAATATGCCAGTGTCTTGATTAATGAAGGTGGTATGAAAAGTGAATTAGAAAATTACATTTTTCTGAGTCAGAAATTACTTTGAACACATTCAATCTATTATTTATCAAGTGGATAATAAAATAATATTATAGCCAAAATAGATATATTAAACAACAAAACCCTGTATTGTTCTAGTATAGTTAAACTGTTGTCAGACAATTGTTTTAAGCCAGGCATGTGACTAGTGCTGACCTAACATCACAGAAATCAAAGAAGCTATTTATACTGGAAAATGTAACACAGCAGGTTTTAATAGTATTTCTTGCCTAAGAAACCTCAACCAATTCTATTAAGTCATGTTCATATTTCTTTAGAAGACATGTCATTTTACCTGAAAGTTAGATGTCTCGCTGCTAATTTAAATGATACTGCCCAAGTATCTTTAAGCAACTGACACGATTATGTAGCAAAGAAACTAGAGGTAAAATCAAGTTTAAGGAATGATTAAAAAGTATTTTAACCCGTTTGTCAGCATGCTTCTAATAAGAGATACTGACTATGAATTTCAAATAATTCAAGAATTTGGAGATATTTGGTGCTTGGAACATAACTTAACAAAGGTTGTTAAGTTTTTAGCTAAATATAAACATTTTAGAACAAACGGTATATATATATCATCATCATCATCATCATCAACGTTTAACGTCCGTGTTCCACGCTTGCATGGGTTTGGACGGGGGTAGTCCCACTTGAGGCAAGAGTGATTGTCTTGCTCGCATAGGACTGTCTGGCAGGTTTTCTACAGTTGGATGCCCTTCCTAACACCAACCACATTTACAGTGTGGGTCTGGGAGGTTTTTACCGTGTTGCCTACACGGCCACATTACAGCGTGGACTGTGTGTTTTTTTGTCGTGACACCTACACGATCTCATTTGTTTCGG
The DNA here is from genome assembly GCA_964016885.1 of Eledone cirrhosa. Taxonomy (NCBI): domain Eukaryota; kingdom Metazoa; phylum Mollusca; class Cephalopoda; order Octopoda; family Eledonidae; genus Eledone; species Eledone cirrhosa. The sequence goes on along the minus strand of CAXHJY010000456.1, from coordinate 140,571 downwards.
CCTGGATGGCGCGGCACCAACATAACTTTAGATAGAACGGGGTGGTGTGGATGGGGTGGGGGTGGTGGCGGGACGGGGTGTATTTTGTTAGAGATGCCTACTGGCAAGGCGGGTCTTCTCTGTTACTGAGTACCGCCAAAGGTCTCGGTCCAGTGACATTGTCTTGGAGAGGTGTAAGTGTGTGAGGTCGGAGTTTATCAGCTCGTCCCAGGTTTTTCTAGGTCTGCCTATTCCGTGGCTACCGTCTATCTTTATTGCCCTGCACTTTGTTATACAGCTATCGACTTTCATGCGCATCACGTGTCCATACCAACGTAGCCTTCTCTCGAGTAAACAACATCTGATCCCTCTTATCTCTAATTTTTTCCTTAGTTCGTTTATGCTTTGCCGTTCACGTATATTACTGTTACACATCCAGCGGAGCATGCAAGCTTCGTTCCTCTCTAGTCTGCGTATATCCTCTGCACACAATGCCCAGGTCTCACTGCCATGCAACATTGCTGTTCGTATGCAGGCATCGTACAACCTGCCTTTCATTTTTAGGGAGAACCCTTTAGCAGCTAATAGTGGTATAAGCTCTCTGAACTTTTTCCAACCAGTTCTGACTCTAGCTACTGTACTTTCAGAGCACCCTCCCCCATTGCTGATTTTATCGCCCAGGTAACGGAAGCTGTCCACTATTTCTATAGAACCCTCTGCGCAATTGAAAGAGTTAGTATTTTGTGGGCACTTGCTGCTACTTATTGCACCAGAACACCGGCCACATGTAAAATCTATGTTCTTAGTTAGCTTACCTGTGATCCCACTACATCTTTTATGCACCCATACTTTGCATTTAGGACATAAAATGGTGTTTCTACCTACGCCTTTCCTACACACCGAGCACGACCATTTCCCAGAAGGGACCGCCGCCTTGTTTTCTTTCCTACAAACTAGAACTTTAGTCTTAGCCAGGTTAATTTTAAGTCCTTTTGACTCTAGGCCGTGCTTCCATGTTTGGAATTTCTTCTCTAGCTCGGCCATTGATTCCGCTATGAGTGTCAGGTCGTCTGCGTATAGGAGTTCCCATGGGCAGCCGGTCTTGAACTCCTCTGTTATAGCCTGAAGGGCAATAATAAATAGTAGGGGGCTGAGAACAGAGCCCTGATGGACGCCAACTTTTACGCTAAACTCTTCACTATATTCGTTGTTAATTCTAACCTTGCTGACTGTTTCTTTATACATGGCTTGTATAGCCCTCACATATATATATATATATATATATATATATATATATATATATATATATATATATATATATAAAAGAATAGAGGTGTAACACACGAGTTGTGATATATTGGTAAAAGGAAAAGAAGATGCTGACAAATTGTTCCCATTGAAAAATAGTTTAATTAGGAATAAGTAAAAATTAGTAATAAGTATTGGTTAATATTCAGTTTTGGTTTTAAGTTTTTACCGGTTGCGCATTTCTAATGCTTTTCAAAAATAATTTTGAGATAGAGCGCCCGTGATGTTTGCTCTAATCTTAGAGCAAACCTCTAATTTTTAAAAAGCATTAGAAATGCGCAACCGGTAAAAACTTTAAACCAAAACTAAATACTAACCAATACTTATTACTAATTTTTACTTATTCCTAATTAAACTATTTTTCACTGGGAACAATTTGTCAGCATTTTCTTTTCCTTTTACCAATATATATATATATATATATCTTAGTCTTAGTCTTAGTTCCTCCAGTCCCTTGTGGAACATTGGGCGACGAGCTTCCTCCACTTGATCCTGTCACTGGCGGCCCTTCTAGCACCTCTCCAGGTAATTCCTATCTCCCGCAGGTCCTTCCTGAATGTGCTCCGCCATGTTTTTCATGGTCTTCCCCGTTCTCTCCTGCCACCTTCTGGTACCCAATCCATGATAATATGAGCAGGTCGATCTGCCGGCAAACAAAGGATGTGGCCTGCGAACCGCCGTCTCCTTTTCTGTACAATGTCGCTTAACCTCTCCAATCCTGACCTCCTCATCATTTCCTCGTTGCTAACTTGGTCTCTCCATGAAATTTTCAACACGGTCCGAATGCAACGACGGTGGAATACATCAAGCTTGTTACATACACTTTCCATACTCTTCCATGTCTCACAGGCATATATCGCAGTTGGTACTACAATGGACATGTAAACACGGAATTTGACGGTGTTCCCGATGGAACACCTGGACTATACCGGACGGAGTCACTGGAAGATCGCCGCTGCTTTCCCAACCTTGTGCGCACATCCACCTCAGCATCCCAATCGTCAGAGATGTTGCTGCCAAGATATTGGAGGTGGTTTACACATTCAATGTTACGCTGACCAACCATGATGGGAGGATTTGGAGGGTCACCTGTCGACATGGTCTTGGTTTTTTTCACAACTGATGCGCAGGCCAACTTTCTCTGCATTGTCATTTAGAACGTTTGTCATCTCTTGCAGGTCTTCTCGGGAATGGCCTATCACTGCGATGTCATCGGCAAAGTCCAGGTCGCTTAATCTCCTTCCATCCCAACTGATGCCAAAATGAGGGTCACTCATTGTCTTCTTCATGATAAAATCGATGACAAAGGAAAGGCGAAAGGATGCAACCTTGCCGAACACCCATCAAGATGTCAAACATTTCTGTGTTTCCGTCCTTTGTCCTAACGCAGCACCTGGAATGTCGGTACAGCGACCTGAAGATGTTAATATATTTCTCTGGGACACCATAGAGTCTTACAATCTCCCACAATGACTCCCGATAAACACTGTCGAAAGCTTTCCTGAAGTCAATGTAGTTGACAACAATGTAGTTGACAATATATATATATAGTAATGATAATAAATTTGAAGACTAAAATCTGTTAAGGGTGAAAGCAGCGATTCTTTGCTTAAACTTTAATCTGTTATTTTAATAAATATATCATCATTCATCATCATTTCATTTTACGTCCTGTGGGGCGGGAACTGATGCTGGCTTGATTTCTACAGCTGGATGCCCTTCCTAACACCAACCTCATTTACAGTGAGTGCTGGGTGCTTTTTTGCCGTGGCCCCTCCACAACCACTTTGCGGTGGAATGATATGGACCCCATTCCCTATCATCTCATTTCTACAGCTGAGTAAACTGGAGCAATGTGAAATAAAGTGTCTTGCTCAAGGAAACAACACATCACCCAGTCTGAGAATTGAACTCACAACCTTTCGATTGCAAGGCCAATGCTCTAACCACTAAGCCATGTGCCTCCATAAAAAAAAATATATATATATATATAAGGCACAAAAACAAAGAAAAGAATCCCCAGTCACTGAAGAGGTCACAGAATGTGTGACAGAAGAACTTTGACAATATATAAACAATCATCTGGTTGTGGAACCAACCAACCAACCGGAAATTTATAAATTCCTAAATTTATAAATTTATTATAATAAATTGAAGTGAAAGCAACTGGTGCGTGTGTTTCTTATTGGCAACATGACCCTCCCAAAGTATAACAATATATATATATATATATATAGATATAGATATATATATATATATATATATATATATATATATAATAATAATATATAAGATTGTTTTATTGTACTACAATAAAACTCACCTCCTACAATATATATATATATATATATATATATATATATATATATATATAGAGAGAGAGAGAGAGAGAGAGAGAGAGAGAGAGAGAGAGAGAGAGAGAGAGAGAGAGAGAGAGAGACAGTTCAAGAGTAACCAATCTTAAAGAGAGAGATGGAGATAGGAGAGGAGATAGGAGAGGAGAGATTGGTGAATTAGTTAGAAGCCAAAGCGTAAAGGCATGTGCTGAATGTGCAATATGCAGTGGAAAGCAGCTAGGTTGCTGGGTTCATGCAGAGGTTAGGTGCACAGAGCTGGAGATATTCATTAGTTAAGCAAAACAAGACCACAAATTTCACAAGGAAGACATTATTAAAAGATTGTCAACATATTTTAGTTTGATATAAGGAATGTAGAGAATAATAATAATAATATTAATAATAATAATGTCCGTTTACAATTGTTTCGCTACTCCATATAATATTTCTGGATCAAATGATTATATATCATTATTGATCTGGTTCAGTTGAAAATAATTAACATAGGTAAAGATAGAGCAGCTCATCAGAACTTCAAAGGAATATAAATTAAAATAAAGAAAGAATGTTACATAAATGTAATGTTCCATATATTGGTATTTCACTATGGTGTCCTGGGTATATCAATTGTCTGCCATGGTCGAGCAGTATTCTTCTGTCGAGGCTGCATTGTGTGAGATCTGCCTATGGGTAACAAGATGGCCGCCAATGGACATATTTACCTTACTAATTAGAGGGTGGTTTCATGGGAAGTAACTCCTCGAGAGATTAGAAATTGTGGGTAGTTTATAGTTAAGTGCTAATTTTTTAATTTTTTAATTGAGATACAATGTAAGAGAGATAACTTATAATATCTAAGTTACCTATTTAACTTATTAGCTACAAGTAAAAATGGGGCTAGATGACTATGTTGGGTCAAATATTCTGTTGGCGAAGGAATTAGCCCTTCGATGTTGACAGCTAATAGTTACCTCCGTTCTATTGTTAATCGGTAGAGGTCGTGATAGAGTTATGTAATCTGCTTCGGTAAGACAGAGGTCACAAGATTTTCTTCGTCCATTGAACGGTTGGGCCCTAGCTACGATATCCCATGTTAGTGAGTGTTCAATGTTGGTTAATTTAAGTTTTTTAATGAACCTAGCTAGAGATGTCGAATATCTGTTTTTAGGGTCTCGGAAGGAAAAAGAGTGCGCGTTATAGCGTACCTTAAAAGATTTAGAGGTAGACCCGATATAGGAGCTGGTATGCGAAGCAGTTTTAACCGTGCACTTATAGACTATCATGGGTGTCAGGCAGTGTCCATTTAGTAGGCATGCATTAGGGTAACGGCAGTTGCAGTTACTTCTGCAGTTAGTGAGAGTAGGGTTGTTTAACCTAAGCGGTTGGTCAGTGCTAGAAGGATTAGATGGGGGAGGTGTGCTACTAGAGTAGGTATTGGTGTAGTGACGTGGTGTATTTGATGGGGGTGGTGGTACCGCGGTGTGGAAGTTATACTGTCTTAGTTTATGATGGTTACTGAATGCGATGTGGCTAGCTAAGTTAGGTGTTGTGGAGAATGAGATTTTAATGTTATTTTTATTAAAGAGTTTGTAATATCTATGGTTTGAGGGGAAATGTTTAGATAGGATAGAGAAGAAGCGTTTAGGCATATTAGTGGCTAGATTGGATGAGAATGGGGGGTTTAAGCCAGGTGATATTTCTAGGCCTATTCCTTCTAGGGGTTCTAGTGGGGTTGGTAGGGGCCTTCATAGGGTTATTATTACCTGGGCATTTGTTATTTGTCATCCCATTGCTCATTCTTATTCTAGGGTTGATTTTTAGTTTGCTACTTGGAGTGGGAAGCAGGCCACTGCCACCATTAAGGTTCCCTGTATAAGTGCTGTTACTGCTAAAATTCCGCCGAATCTGGCTATATGCTAAGGTATTTCTAGTTCTAGTGTTAAGTTTATTATGGTTGTGGTGAATTGCTGTGTTATGGCATTTAGGTATGTAGTAAATGGACTGTTCATAACCAGATTCAGAAAGAGCCTTATTATAATATGCTGCATGGTTTATAAATATCTCCTCGTTTGCTGATAGCATGGAGATCCTATACGAGATAGATTTGATTATTGCTCTGATGACTGCCGGTGGGTGGTTAGAGTGTGGGCTAATATATGTAAGTATTTCACCTGGTTTATGGTAAGGGTAATATAGGTTATTGTTAAGATTCAGGGTGACGTCTAGGAAGTTTACTACTTTATGGTTCGGCTCGATGGTGATAGAGAGACCGTTATTTTTGTTTTTGAGCAAGTCAATGCCTCGATTAGTGCAATTGTGGACTGCAAATAGGGCGTCGTCCCTGTATATTCCGCCTTGCAAGGGTTGGATTTCGGCTCTGGTGTTATGTAATAGGTAAATTCCAACTAAATCGGTGATTTGCGCAGAGTCACTTGAGCCCAACGTGATGTCAAAGTTGTCTGTTCTGTCTTTTCTAGTCCAGAGTGCTCCGTTGAATTCAATGATGGTCTGCCTAGCCATAAGTATGATGTCAATCTCATTATTGGTTATGTCAGAGTTGGTGCTGGCTAGGATTAATGCTTTGTTGAGCAGTTCCGGGGTTATTGAAACGTAATAGCTGAAAAAGTGAAGTTTTATCATATTTGTAGAAAAAAGGTTGCGTGTTGTTTCCTTTTTTTTTTTTTAAATACTACTTCGTATTTTTTTTTATTATTACGTCGGGTTCACCGATTTAACGAAGGCTGATTTTAGTTGTTAGATGAATGATTATAACAGAGTTGTTAGATGTTATAACATGGTTGTTGTTGAAATAACAAGAATGGCCGATTTAGTTTATATATAAAGGTTTACTTCACTTGAGTCAAAAAGAACAATAAACTTATTACCATTAGTTGCGAAGGTTGACAACGTTATTTTGTTGTTGGTTCATGAGGCTGGTGTAGTCTGCGACCAAGAGAGAGAGAGAGAGAGAGTAATGGTCTGTAATTGACTGTAGACCACTGTGGCCTGTAGATAGTGGTGAATCTTTCACATAGCTTGTAATAGCGTACTGCTCCTATCGCTCTGTATGTCTGTAGACCTCTGGGGCCTGAAGGTAGCGGTGAATCTTTCACATAGATGGTCTGTATCGTGGTGCTCCGATCTCTCTGTATCTAAGGTGGGAAAATATAGGCTTTATATACTTGTCATTTTCTGTCTCCCACCTTGAGGGGATAGCCCACGCATGAACCTGTTCTCACCAAAAGGGTGGTGACCTAGAGTTTGACTTTTAGGTGTCACCCAAGGTTCAAGACGTGGACAGATTTAGCTACATATATATATATATATGTAGTTTACCTGTGATCCCCACTAGATCTTTTATGTACCCATACTTTGCAATTGGGACATAAAATGGAATGTCTACCTACTCCTTTCCTACACACTGAGCATGGCCATTTCCCAGCGGGGACCAGTGCCCTATTTTCCTTTCTACAAACTAGAACTTTAGTCTTAGACAAGTTAACTTTAAGGCCTTTTGATTCTAGGCCATGCTTCCATGTTTGGAATTTCTTCTCTAGTTCAGCCATAGATTCAGCTATGAGAGTTAGATCATCTGCGTATAGGAGTTCCCATGGGCAGCTGGTCTTGAACTCCTCTGTTATAGCCTGGAGGGCAATAATAAGTAGGAGAGGGCTAAGGACAGAGCCTTGATGAACACCAACTTTTACACTAAATTCTTCACAATATTCATTGTTAATTCTAACCTTACTGACTGTTTCTTTATGCATGGTTTGTATAGCTCTCACAAGCCATTCATCTACACCTAGTTTTCTAAGAGCCCACCAGATAATGGAGCAAGGGACTCTGTCAAGGGCTTTCTCCAGGTCTACAAAAGCTAAGTAGAGGGGTTTACTTTAGCTAGGTACTTCTCCTGTAGTTGTCGTACAAGGAAAAGAACGTCTGTGGTACTTTTACCTGACACAAACCCAAACTGCATTTCATCTAGATCAATTCGCTCTCTGATTAGTTGTGCTATAACTCTTTCTGTGACCTTCATGACCTGGTCAACTAACTTAATGCCTCTATAGTTTCCCCTATCTAGAGCATCCCCTTTACCCTTGTAGCAGTTAATGATGATGCTGCTATGCCAGTCTTTTGGTATGACCCCATTCTGTATTACATGGTTTACTATACGGGTGCCCATAGTATGTTCCACCATTCCAGATGCCTTCAACATCTCAGCAACTATCTCTGAAGGCCCAGTTGCCTTGCCTGTCTTCATATCTTTGATTGCCTTACTTATTATACTACCTTTAACTTGCACCGCTGGTCCTTCTATTGGATCGATTTGGGGCAGACTATCTTTTTCCCGTTTATTCTCCTCATTTAATAGTCTCTCATAGTGACACTTCCAAGCTATGTTCTTATCAGTATCAGTCAGAGCAAGTACACCATTAAGTGAGGGCAAGTACACCATTACATATATGTATGTATATATGTATATATGTATATAAAATTAACCTGGCTAAGACTAAAGTTCTAGTTTGTAAGAAAGAAAATAAGGCGGCGGTCCCCTCCGGGAAGTGGCGATGTGCAGAGTGTAGGAAAGGCGTAGGTAGAAACTCCATTTTGTGTCCCAAATGCAAAGTTTGGGTGCATAAAAGATGTAGTGGGATCACAGGTAAGCTAACTAAGAACATAGATTTTACATGTGGCCGGTGTTCTGGTGCAATAAGTAGCAGCAAGTGCCCACAAAATACTAGCTCTTTCAGCTGCGCAGAGGGTTCTATAGAAATAGTGGACAGCTTCCGTTACCTGGGTGACAAAAGCAGCAGTGGGGGAGGGTGCTCTGAAAGTACAGTAGCTAGAGTCAGAACTGGTTGGAAAAAGTTCAGAGAGCTTATACCACTATTAGCCGCTAAAGGGTTCTCCCTAAAAATGAAAGGCAGGTTGTACGATGCCTGCATACGAACAGCAATGTTGCATGGCAGTGAGACCTGGGCATTGTGTGCAGAAGATATACGCAGACTAGAGAGAAACGAAGCTTGCATGCTCCACTGGATGTGTAATAGTAATATACGTGAACGACAAAGCATAAACGAACTAAGGAAAAAATTAGAAATAAGAGGGATCAGATGTTGTCTACTCGAGAGAAGGCTATGTTGGTATGGTCACGTGATGCGCATGAAGGACGATAGCTGTATAACAAAGTGCAGGGCAATAAAGATAGACGGTAGCCACGGAATAGGCAGACCCAGAAAAACCTGGGACGAGCTGATAAACTCCGACCTCACACACTTACACCTCACCAAGACAATGTCACTGGACCGAGACCTTTGGCGGTACTCAGTAATAGAGAAGACCCGCCTTACCTAAATACAAAGTAAAACCTACTACAGTCAGTAGGCATCTCTAACAAAATACACCCCCGTCCCACCACCCCCACCCCATCCACACCACCCCTTTCAATGTAAAGTTATGTTGGTGCCACAACATCCAGGCCGAAACAAATGAGATCGTGTAGGTGTCACGACAAAAAACACACAGTCCACGCTGTAATGTGGCCGTGTAGGCAACACGGTAAAAACCTCCCAGACCCACACTGTAAATGTGGTTGGTGTTAGGAAGGGCATCCAACTGTAGAAAACCTGCCAGATAGTCCTATGCGAGCAAGACAATCACTCTTGCCTCAAGTGGGAAAACCCCCGTCCAAACCCATGCAAGCGTGGAACACGGACGTTAAACGTTGATGATGATGATGATGATGATATATATATATATATATATATATATATAGAGAGAGAGAGAGAGAGAGAGAAAGAGAGAGATAGAGATATAGATATATATGTATATATATATATATACACACCCCCACACCCTCCCACTGCAAGGTGGTCGTGGAGGTACCACGGCAAAAAACCACCCAGCCCACACTGTAAAGTGGACGTGTAGGCGCCACGGAAAAAGCACCCACCACTCACTGTAAATGAGGTTGGTGTTAGGAAGGGCATCCAGCTGTAGAAATCAAGCCAGATCAGTTCCTGTATGAGCAAGGCATGGTCAGCCGACCAGACACTGCCCACAACAGGACAACCCGTCTAACCCATGCTAGCGTGGAAGAACGGACCTAAAACGGTGATGATGATGATGATGATGACACACACACACACACACATATATATATATATATATGTATATATATATATATATATATATATATATATATATATATATATATACATATATAAATATATGTGGAGGCACGTGGTCTAGTGGTAAGGGTGTTGGACTTACAATCATAATGCCGTGGGTTTGATTCCTGGGTTATGTGTTGTGTTCTTGAGCAAAACACTTCATTTCATGTTGTTCCTGTATACTCAGCTGAATATGAGTACCAGCAATAGCTGAGAGTTTAACCCTGCGATGGACTGGCGTCCTATTCAGGGCGAAGTCTTGTACTCACAGTCGCTTCACGTCATGAAACCAGGATAAGCACCGGCCAAATAAGCCTTCTGGCTTAAAACAGACTTTAGACATTTTTGCATATATATATGCAAAAAAGGCCCAGGCCACATTGTAAAGTGATCATGTAGGTGTCACAACAAAAAACACCCAACACACACTGTAAATGTGGTTAGTATTAGGAAGGGCATCCAGCCAGTGAAACCATGCCAAAACTTGTCCTGTATGAGAAAGTCATAGTCATGATGATAATGATGATATATACACTCACACATATACACTTATATATAGTTACAACAAGAAGAGATTATTTTGAAGATATGATTTGTATAACAAGTAATGAGGACAGTAGCAATCTTCCAGAAGCAATCTTCCAGAACAAGAGAAAATAAATGTATTTGAAAGGAAATCATTTATGGTTGAAAAAAACACTAAAATCAGTTCATCTTACCCAGATAAAGCTGAATATGTTGTGTATCAGCACTTTAATCATCAGGTCATGTATACTTTAGAACATAAAAGGACAAAAGAAGCACTAGTTATTTCAACTACTTCTCACCAATCAGATTGAATTGTGTTCTGTATTGACCAATCAGAGGTAGTAAATAAAATACATACTAATCTATGCCCAAGAGATCTGATAAATTCACTCTGGTATTCTAACCCTCTTTGATACCAATGTGGCTTTGTGGTTAGAGTATTTAACTTACAATTGTTATTTCACGTTGCTCCAGTCCACTCAGCTGGCAAAAATGAGTTGTACCTGTAGTTCGAAGGGCCAGCCTTATCATATTCTGTATCATGCTGAATCTCCCTGAGAACTACGTCAAGGGTACGTGTGTCTGTGGAATTCTCAGCCACTTGCATATTAATTTCATGAGTAGGTTGTTCCATTGATTGGATCAACTGGAAAACTCATGGTCGTAACCAACGGAGTACTTCTAGTCTAGAATGGATGATTGAACTGGTACCACCTTCTTTCTTCTATTGTTCAATGGTCAACCATTCTTCAATAACAGAGATCTGATGAATTCATCTAGTATCCTAACCCTTTTTGGCACCAATTAATTGTAAACAGCTTTTGGTTTTATGAAATAACCATACCCATTTTTTTTTATGTTTGATTTAAATTATATCTTTGAATATAGTTTCATATAGAAATCTTTTGTTTAGCTGTTTTACAAATACCATAGTATTAATGAAATAATTTATGAATTTAGTAAATTTAGAAAAGGTATTTAACTGATTTTATAAGCTATTTATAGCAACCAACAGTACTTATAGTTATTTTTCTTTCTCTGAACATACATTTGCTATGAACTTTATATTCTCTCAGCCCTTCAGAAGTTCAAACTTCACATATGATGTTTGTTTATATATATATATATATATGTGTGTGTGTGTGTGTGTGTGTATATATAGACTCGTCCAACCCATAAAAAAAGCAGATGTAAAAATGATGATGATGATGATGATGATGATGATATATATCATGATACACACATTGACACACATGTCCCCTCCCATAAAATATATATATATATATATATATTCACACACACATACATACCCCCTCTCACACTACACACACACATACATATATATATATATATATATATGTGTGTGTGTATGTGTATGTGTGTGTTGTGTGTGTGTCTGCATGCACACATGCATATGTTTGTATTGTATCGACATACACTCAGAAGTTTAAAGTTATGCAAGCATATGAAAAACACACAAGACAGAAATTTTAGGTTAGTGCCATCTCAGTGAGTCTCATGTGTCCTAGTAATGGACAGCTGTGAAGAATTAATGAGACTCCTTTGCTGTTTCTCTCTTTTATTGTTGCTGTTGGAAGGATTCCAGTAACAGCAGCATATTTTGGCAAGCCACAGACAAAATCTAACATCAGGTTATATTGTAAAAGTCTGTATTAGAAATATTTTAGGGTTGTTCAATATGTCATTTTGGGGGGGATTAAAATGTTGGCAAAATCTTGATGATTACAGTGAATGACAAAATTGGTTGACTACCAGAAATAATGTGAAAACACATGGCCTAGTGGTAAGTGTGTTAAACTTATGATCATAATGCCATGGGTTCAATTCCTGGACTGGGTTGTGTGTTGTGTTCATTTCACATTGTTCCAGTATACTCAGCTGAAACTGAGTACCAGCAGTAGATGGGAATTTACCCTGCAATGGACTGGTGTTGTGTTCACGGAGGTGTCTTGTACTCTCAGCTGCTTAAAGCCATGGAAACTGCAATAAGCACCAGCCTCATGATCCTCCAACCTGGAGACAGACTTTAACACTGTGGTGAACTGGTGGCATGTCCAGCAGGGAGTAGTGTACTCTCAGTCACTTAATGCTACATAAACTGAGATAAACACTGGCCTGATGAGCCTCCAGAGACTTTAGACCAGGTCTGCTGTAGTATAGTTTTTAGTTCAAATCTTGCTAGAATTAATTTTTTACTTTCCAGCACCCTAACACACCTCACCCTTCTATTCACAATCTCAGTCATGTTTGTCTTGAAAGAATAGAGTCCCTGAAGGTTAGCTTAAAAGTTCATAGGCTGACCAAGATACTCTCATGGAATGACCAAATGAGGTTTATTTTTCATCATCGTCACCATTACACAATGCAGTTATTAATAAGAAAAGTTGAAATTAATGTATGCAAGATTTCACAGCTCTAGCATCACTCCTTCATAGTCAGCCTACCCTCATAAGTTGAAGGAAGATAACTTTAGGCTTGTTGTGGACAAGGCAACCTCTACAGCAGGCATGTGCAACCTTTTTCAAGCAGTGGGCCACATAGGATGTGTTTCATCTTATGGCTGGCTGCACTACTAAAATTTGAAATGATGCATACCATTCAGAAAGCAAAACAGGCCACAGTTTGCCCATGACTGATCTATAGTGTTGGTACCAGGATAAAATGCACTCAATACACTTGATAAAGTTGCTAGCGATCAAATGGAGACAACATAAGATGGAGTGAACTCTTCAGTATTGCCAAGTACATGACAACCTCTCTAATATTGGTGCCACAATTAATTACATTTGGTATACTCTGTAAAGTGTAAGTGCTAGTGCCATGAGAAATGCACCCAGTACACTCTGTAAAGCAGTTGGCATTATATAGAAACTCCAGCTATAGAAACCATGCCAAATATGGAATGTAATGAGCAAGATGAGGTTTTCCAACCTGTCAAGTCTTGAACTGTGATAACTTGTCATAACAATGCCAGCACAGAAAACAAACATAACAGGCTACTACTACTGATGATGATGGTGGTGGTGGTGTGGTGGAGGATGAGGATAGTGAATTCATGCAGTTGTATCAACTTTAGATACAAATGAAACCTAGGTATGGCCGGGTACTTCTGCAAGTATATTTTATAATGATGTCAGTCTTAATTTATCTGAAATTTTATTTTACAGCAACTAAGTGAAACATCTTTGCTGTCTTCTCTCCATAAATTTGGCATCATTGATTACTGAGTGTTATTTTATTGGGTGGTAATTGTGCTTTCTAAGTACTCTTTAATTGCTCTTATATGTTTCAGTGCCAGATACTAATTGTGCTGAGTGTGTGTTGTGTTAAATAATAGCAAACTGGTAAAGTTGTTAGAGCATCGGATTAAACACCTTGGGAATTTTATTTGTTTCCACCTCTCTGCCCTCTAAACTCAAACCCCCATAAATTCAGCCTTGGGATTTTTTCCACTTCTCTGTCCTCTAAACTCAAACCCCCATAAATTCAGCCTTGGGATCTTTTCCACTTCTCTGCCCTCTCAAATCAAACCCAAACAAATTCAACATCACCTTTTGTTCTTTTGATGTCAATAATTAAAGTACCAGTCAATGGTCAGTGGGTTGACAGACTTGTTAAAGTATCAGATGAGAGGTTTTGCAGTATTTATTCTAGCTCTGTACATTCTGAGTTGAAGTTCCACCTCTTATCACTAGAAAAGTGGTGATACTTCTGTAAGGAATAGCAACCAACAGTTAGTATAACCAATACAAACACCAGACCAATGAGAATACAATTTCTTTGGTCCTGCCAGATGAGCAGCTCCATTTTTTATGTGTTGTTTTGTGGGGTAGTATTTCATATGTACAGGTGTACTTGACTCTATGTTGTTAATTGGTTCCAGAAATCAAGACTTAAGTTGAAAAACAACAACTGTCAAATTAACTGCCCCCTATAAACCACTAATAGGCATTCCCTACATTACTTTATGCTGTATATTGTGTTTATTTAAATGTGGTTTTATGTTTTTAGTTTTTTTTTATAGTTTAATATTTTGGCTGACTGATGTAAAGTTGAGTCAACTGACAGAAGTTTATTTTTGCCATATAATGGTTTCTGATTTAGGCACAAGGCCAGCAATTTGGGGAGAGGGGAAAGTCAATTAAATCGACTCCAGTACATTACTGGTGCATTATTTTATCAATCTCATATGGATGAAAGGCAAAGCTCACCTTGGCGTGATTTGGACTCAGAACATAAAGAGACGTGTCTGTCTGCCACAAAGCAGGGTGTCTGCTGCTCTACCGCCCTTATTTTTGCCATATAATATTAAGGAAAACCACTGTTGCTTCGAAAAGGATGAAACTCAACATGACGTAAGCCTAGGTGTACCTGTACCAGGTAATTGGGGTTTTGTATTTCAGTACTTGACAAGGTTTGTATAGAGCATGTGCCATATCATCATCTAAGCCATGCGCCTTCACGTGAAGGCGCATGGCTTAGTGGTTAGAGAATGGGCTTGCAATCGAAAGGTTGTGAGTTCAATTCTCAGACCGGGTGATGTGTTGTTTCCTTGAGCAAGACACTTTATTTCACGTTGCTCCAGTTTACTCAGCTGTAGAAATGAGATGATAGGACTGGGGTCCCTATCATAAAATTACCCAAGACACCTCCAACGAGATATACCTTGGAGGAGGCCAGCTAAACCTGCTGAGATGTGAGCTTTCACACACACATATATCATCATCACCATTTAACCTCTATTTTTCCACGCTTGCATGGATTAGACAGTTCGTCCATGTTATGAGACAAATCTGGTCAGTTGGGCGCATCATACCTTGCTGTATTTTACAGCTGGATGCCCTTCCTAATATCAACCACATTTACAGTGTGGAGGTTATGTAATATATTATTGGATGTTTATTGTATGGAGTGTGAAGGTTGTGTTAGGATGTGAGTTTTGTAAGTTGTTAGCATCCATATACTATTAAATGACAACTGTAAATATTGTTATTGATATCCAGATCTTCATGTACAGTGAATTATGTTATAGTATTGGGTGGTTAACTGTCTCAGGGTTGTAACTGGTGTTCTATAAATGGGTGGCAACTGTGTAGAATGTGTGTAGTGTAGTAGGTTGTTGGCTTCATAGTATTGAGTGTCAATCATTATCATCACCAACACCAACAACAACACTACCACCACAAACAACAACAATACCACCACCACCAACAAAAACACTACCACCACCACCAACAACAACACTACCACCACCACAAACAACAACACTACCACCACCAACAACAACACTACCACCACCACCAACAACAACACTACCACCACCACCAACAACAACACTACCACCACCAACAACAACAACACTACCACCACAACCAACAACAACACTACCACCACCAACAACAACAACACTACCACCACCAACAACAACACTACCACCACCACCAACAACAACACTACCAGCACCACCAACAACAACACTACCACCACCACCAACAACACTACCACCAACAACAAAAACAACACTACCACCACCACCAACAACAACACTACCACCACCACCAACAACAACACTACCGCCACCAACAACAACACTACCACCACCATCAACAACAACACTACCACCACCACCAACAACACTACCACCACCACCAACAACAACACTACCACCACCACCACCAACAACACTACTACCACCACCAACAACAACACTACCACCACCAACAACAACAACACTACCACCACCAACAACAACAATACCACCACCACCAACAACAACACTACCACCAGCACCAACAACAACACTACCACCACCACCAACAACAACACTACCACCACCACCAACAACACCACCACCAACAACAAGAACACTACCACCACCACCAACAACAACACTACCACCACCAACAACAACACTACCACCACCACCAACAACAACACTACCACCACCACCAACAACAACACTACCACCACCACCAACAACAACACTACCACAACCACCAACAACAATACTACCACCACCAACAACAACACTACCACCACCACCAACAACAACAACACTACCCCCACCAACAACAACACTACCACCACCAAAAACAACACTACCACCACCACCAACAACAACAATACTACCAGCACCACCAACAACAACACTACCACCACCAACAACAACACCACCACCACCAACAACAACACTACCACTACCACCACCAACAACAACACTACCACCAACAACAACAACACTACCACCACCACCAACAACACTACCACCACCACCAACAACAACACTACCACCACCAACAACAACACTACCACCAACAACAACGACACTACCACCACCAACAATGACACTACCACCACCACCAACAACACTACCACCACCACCAAAAACAACACTACCACCACCAACAACAACACTACCACCACCAACAACAACAACACTACCACCACCGACAACAACACTACCACCACCACCAACAACAACACTACCACCACACAACAACACTACCACCAACAACAAGAACACTTCCACTACCACCAACAACAACACTACCACCACCAACAACAACACTACCACCACCAACAAAAACACTACCACCACCAACAACAACAACACTACCACCACCACCAACAACACTACCACCACCACCAACAACAACACTACCACCACACAACAACACTACCACCAACAACAAGAACACTTCCACTACCACCAACAACAACACTACCACCACCAACAACAACACTACCACCACAACCACCAACAACAACACCACCACCACCAACAACAATACTACCACCACCAACAACAACAAAACTACCACCACCAACAACAACAACACTACCACCACCACCAACAACACTATTACCACCACCAACAACAACACTACCACCACCACCAACAAGAACACTACCACCACCAACAACAACAACACCACCACCACCAACAACAACACTACCACCACCAACAACAACACAACCCCCACCAACAACAACAACACTACCACCACCACCAACAACAACACTACCACCACCACCAACAACAACACCACCACCACCAACAACAACACTACCACCACCAACAAGAACACTACCACCACCACCGACAACAACACTACCACCACCAACAACAACACTACCACCACCACCAACAACAACACTACCACCACCACCAACAACAACACTACCACCACCAACAACAACAACACTACCACCACCAACAACAACAACACTACCACCACAACCAACAACAACACTACCACCACCACCAACAACAACACTACCACCACCAACAACAACAACACTACCACCACCACCAATAACAACACTACAACTACCACCAACAACAACACTACCACCACCAACAACAACACTACCACCACCACCACCAACAACAACACTACCACCAACAACAACGACACTACCAGCACCAACAACAAAAACACTACCACCACCACCAACAACAACACTACCACCATCACCAACAACAACACTACCACCACCAACAACAACACTACCACCACCACGAACAACAACACTACCACCACCGCCAACAACACTACCACCACCACCAACAACAACACTACCACCACCACCACCAACAACAACACTACCACCACCAACAACAACACTATCACCACCACCAACAACAATACCACCACCACCAACAACAACACTACCACCACCAACAACGACACTACCACCACCACCAACGACACTACCACCACCAACAATGACACTACCACCACCACCAACAACACTACCACCACCACCAAAAACAACACTACCACCACCAACAACAACACTACCACCACCACCAACAACAACACTACCACCACCACCAAAAACAACACTACCACCACCAACAACAACACTACCACCACCTCCAACAACAACACTACCACCACCAACAAAAACACTACCACCACCACCAACAACACTACCACCACCACCAACAACAACACTACCACCACAACCAACAACAACAACACTACCACCACCACCAACAACAACACTGCCATCACCAACAACAACACTACCACCACCACCACCAACAACAACACTACCACCAACAACAACAACAACACTACCAGCACCACCAACAACAACACTACCACCACCAACAAAAACACCACCACCATCAACAACAACACTACCACCACCAACAACAACAACACTACCACCACCACCGACAACAACACTACCACCACCACCACCACCAACAACAAAACTACCACCACCAACAACAAGACTACCACCAACAACAACAACACATCCAATACCAGCAACAACAACACTACCACCACCAACAACAACACTACCACCACCACCACCAACAACAACACCACCACCACCAACAACAACACTACCACCACCACCAACAACAACACTACCACCACCACCAACAACAACACTACCACCACCACCAACAACAACACCACCACCACCAACAACACTACTACCACCACCAACAAGAACACTACCACCACCAACAACAACACTACCACCACCAACAACAACACTACCACCACCACCAACAACAACACTACCACCACCAACAACAACACTACCACCACCACCAACAACAACACTACCCCCACCAACAACAACACTACCACCACCAAAAACAACACTACCACCACCACCAACAACAACACTACCACCACCAACAACAACACTACCACCACCACCAACAACAACACTACCACCACCAACAACAACACTACCACCACCACCAACAAGAACACTACCACCACCAACAACAACAACACCACCACCACCAACAACAACACTACCACCACCAACAACAACACTACCCCCACCAACAACAACAACACTACCACCACCACCAACAACAACACTACCACCACCACCAACAACAACACCACCACCACCAACAACAACACTACCACCACCAACAAGAACACTGCCACCACCACCGACAACAACACTACCACCACCAACAACAACACTACCACCACAACCAACAACAACACTACCACCACCACCAACAACAACACTACCACCACCAACAACAACAACACTACTACCACCACCAATAACAACATTACAACTACCACCAACAACAACACTACCACCACCAACAACAACACTACCACCACCACCACCAACAACAACACTACCACCAACAACAACGACACTACCAGCACCAACAACAACAACACTACCACCACCACCAACAACACTACCACCACCACCAACAACAACACTACCACCATCACCAACAACAACACTACCACCACCAACAACAACACTACCACCACCACGAACAACAACACTACCACCACCGCCAACAACACTACCACCACCACCAACAACAACACTACCACCACCACCAACAACGACACTACCACCACCAACAGCAACAACACTACCACCACCACCAATAACAACACTACAACTACCACCAACAACAACACTAACACCACCAACAACAACACTACCACCACCACCAACAACAACAACACTACCACCAACAACAACGACACTACCAGCACCACCAACAACAACACTACCACCACCAACAACAACACTATCACCACCACCAACAACACTACCACCACCACCAACAACAACACTACCACCACCACCACCAACAACAACACTACCACCACCAACAACAACACTATCACCACCACCAACAACAATACCACCACCACCAACATCAACACTACCACCACCAACAACAACACTACCACCACCACCAACGACACTACCACCACCACCAACAACAACACCACCACCACCAACAATGACACTACCACCACCAACAATGACACTACCACCACCACCAACAACAACACCACCACCACCAACAACACCACCACCACCACCAACAACAACAACACTACCACCACCACCAATAACAACACTACAACTACCACCAACAACAACACTACCACCACCAACAACAACACTACCACCACCACCACCAACAACAACACTACCACCAACAACAACGACACTACCAGCACCACCAACAACAACACTACCACCACCAACAACAACACTATCACCACCACCAACAACACTACCACCACCACCAACAACAACACTACCACCACCTCCAACAACAACACTACCACCACCAACAACAACACTACCACCACCACCAACAACACTACCACCACCACCAACAACAACACTACCACCACAACCAACAACAACAACACTACCACCACCACCAACAACAACACTACCACCACCAACAACAACACTACCACCACCACCACCAACAACAACACTACCACCAACAACAACAACACTACCAGCACCACCAACAACAACACTACCACCACCAACAACAACACCACCACCATCAACAACAACACTACCACCACCAACAACAACAACACTACCACCACCACCGACAACAACACTACCACCACCACCACCAACAACAACAAAACTACCACCACCAACAACAAGACTACCACCAACAACAACAACACATCCAATACCAGCAACAACAACACTACCACCACCAACAACAACACTACCACCACCACCACCAACAACAACACCACCACCACCAACAACAACACTACCACCACCACCAATAACAACACTACCACCACCACCAACAACAACACTACCACCACCACCAACAACAACACCACCACCACCAACAACACTACTACCACCACCAACAAGAACACAACCACCACCAACAACAACACTACCACCACCAACAACAACACTACCACCACCACCAACAACAACACTACCACCACCAAAAACAACACTACCACCACCACCAACAACAAGACTACCACCACCAACAACAACACTACTACCACCACCAACAACAACACTACCACCACCAACAACAACACTACCACCACCAACAACAACACTACGACCACCAACAACAACACTACCACCACCAACAACAACACTACCACCACCAACAACAACACTACCACCACCACCAACAACAACACTACCACCACCAACAACAACACTACCACCACCACCAACAACAACACTACCACCACCAACAACAACACTACCACCACCAACAACAACACTACCACCACCACCAACAACAACACTACCACCACCAACAACAACACTACCACCACCAACAACAACACTACCACCACTACCAACAACAACACTACCCCCACCAACAACAACACTACCACCACCAAAAACAACACTACCACCACCACCAACAACAACACTACCACCACCAACAACAACACTACCACCACCACCAACAACAACACTACCACCACCAACAACAACACTACCACCACCAACAACAACACTACCACCACCACCAACAACAACACTACCCCCACCAACAACAACACTACCACCACCAAAAACAACACTACCACCACCACCAACAACAACACTACCCCCACCAACAACAACACTACCACCACCAACAACAACACTACCACCACCAACAACAACACTACCACCACCAACAACAACACTACCCCCACCAACAACAACACTACCACCACCAAAAACAACACTACCACCACCACCAACAACAACACTACCACCACCAACAACAACACTACCACCACCACCAACAACAACACTACCACCACCACCAACAACAACACTACCACCACCAACAACAACACTACCTCCACCACCAACAACAATACTACCACCACCAACAACAACACTACCACCACCAACAACAACACTACCACCACCAACAACAACACTACCCCCACCAACAACAACAACACTACCACCACCAACAACAACACTACCACCAACAACAACACCACCACCAACAACAACAACAACACTACCACCACCACCAACAACAACACTACCACCACCACCAACAACAACACTACCACCAACAACAACACCACCACCACCAACAAAAACAACACTACCACCACCAAAAACAACACTACCACCACCAACAACAACACTACCACCACCGACAACAACACTACCACCACCACCAACAACAACACTACCACCACCAACAACACTACCACCACCAACAACAACACCACCACCACCAAAAACAACAACACCACCACCACCAACAACAACACTACCACCACCAACAACAACACTACCACCACCACCAACAACAACACTACCACC
Organism: Eledone cirrhosa; assembly: GCA_964016885.1. Taxonomy (NCBI): domain Eukaryota; kingdom Metazoa; phylum Mollusca; class Cephalopoda; order Octopoda; family Eledonidae; genus Eledone; species Eledone cirrhosa. The sequence continues at coordinate 118,118 of CAXHJY010000456.1, read as the reverse complement.
ACCACCAACAACACTACCACCACCACCAACAACAACACTACCACCACCAACAACACCACTAACACCACCACCAACAACAACAACAACACTACCACCACCAACAACAACACTACCACCACCACCAACAACACTACCACCACCACCAACAACACTACCACCACCACCAACAACAACACTACCACCACCAACAACAACACTACCACCACCACCAACGACACTACCACCACCAACAACGACACTACCACCACCACCAACAACACTACCAGCACCAACAACACTACCACCACCAACAACACCACTAACACCACCACCAACAACACTACCACCACCACCAACAACAACACTACCACCACCAACAACAACAACAACACCAACAACATCAACAACGCTACCACCACCAACAACAACACTACCACCACCAACAACAACAACACTACCACCACCAACAACAACACTACCACCACCCACAACAACACTACCACCACCAACAACAACAACACTACCACCACCACCAACAACAACAACAACACTACCACCACCAACAACAACACTACCACCACCAACAACAACACTACCACCACCAACAACAACACTACCACCACCACCAACAACAACACTATCACCACCAGCAACAACAACACTACCACCACCAACAACAACACTACCACCACCACCAACAACAACACTACCACCACCACCAACAACAACACTGCCACCACCACCAACAACAACAGTACCACCAACAACAACAACACCTCCACCATCACCAACAACAACACTACCACCACCAACAACAACACTACCACCACCAACAACAACACTACCACCACCACCAACAACAACACTACCCCCATCAACAACAACACTACCCCCACCAACAACAACACTACCACCACCAACAACAACAAAACTACTACCACCATCAACAACAACACTACCACCACCAACAACAACAACACTACCACCACCAGCAACACTACCACCACCAACAACAACAACAACACTACCACCACCAACAACACCACTACGACCACCAACAACAACAACACTACCACCACCAACAACAACAACACTACCACCACCACCAACAAAAACACTACCACCACCACCAACAACAACACTACCACCACCACCAACAACAACACTACCACCACCACCAACAACAACACTACCCCCACCAACAACAACAACACTACCTCCACCAACAACAACAACACTACCACCACCATCAACAACAACACTACCACCACCAACAACAACACTACCACCACCATCAACAACAACACTACCACCACCAACAACAACACTACCACCACCATCAACAACAACACTACCACCACCAACAACAACAACACTACCACCACCAGCAACACTACCACCACCAACAACAACAACACTACCACCACCAACAACACCACTACGACCACCAACAACAACAACACTACCACCACCAACAACAACAACACTACCACCACCACCAACAAAAACACTACCACCACCACCAACAACAACACTACCACCACCACCAACAACAACACAACCACCACCAACAACAACACTACCACCACCAACAACAACACTACCACCACCACCAACAACAACACTACCACCAACACCAACAACAACACTACCCCCACCAATAACAACAACACTACCACCACCACCACCAACAACACTACCACCACCACCAACAACACTACCACCACCACCAACAACAACACTACCACCACCAACAACAACACTACCACCACCACCAACAACAACACTACCCCCATCAACAACAACACTACCCCCACCAACAACAACACTACCACCACCAACAACAACAAAACTACTACCACCATCAACAACAACACTACCACCACCAACAACAACAACACTACCACCACCAGCAACACTACCACCACCAACAACAACAACAACACTACCACCACCAACAACACCACTACGACCACCAACAACAACAACACTACAACCACCAACAACAACAACACTACCACCACCACCAACAAAAACACTACCACCACCACCAACAACAACACTACCACCATCACCAACAACAACACTACCACCACCACCAACAACAACACTACCCCCACCAACAACAACAACACTACCACCACCAACAACAACACTACCACCACCATCAACAACAACACTACCACCACCAACAACAACACTACCAACACCATCAACAACAACACTACCACCACCAACAACAACACTACCACCACCATCAACAACAACACTACCACCACCAACAACAACAACACTACCACCACCAGCAACACTACCACCACCAACAACAACAACACTACCACCACCAACAACACCACTACGACCACCAACAACAACAACACTACCACCACCAACAACAACAACACTACCACCACCACCAACAAAAACACTACCACCACCACCAACAACAACACTACCACCACCACCAACAACAACACTACCACCACCACCAACAACAACACAACCACCACCAACAACAACACTACCACCACCAACAACAACACTACCACCACCACCAACAACAACACTACCACCAACACCAACAACAACACTACCCCCACCAATAACAACAACACTACCACCACCAACAACAACAACACTACCACCACCACCAACATCAACACTACCACCACCAACAACAACACTACCACCACCAACAACAACAACACTACCCCCACCAACAACAACAACACTACCACCACCACCAACAACAACACTACCCCCACCAACAACAACAACACTACCACCACCACCAACAACGACAACACTACCACCACCAACAACAACAACACTACCACCACGACCACCAACAACACCACTAACACCACCACCAACAACAACACTACCACCACCAACAACAACACTACCACCAACACCAACAACAACACTACCACCACCAACAACAACACTACCACCACCACCAACAACAACACTACCACCACCAACAACAACACTACCACCACCACCAACAACAACACTACCACCACCACCAACAACACAACCACCACCACCAACAACACTACCACCACCACCAACAACAACACTACCACCACCAACAACACCACTAACACCACCACCAACAACAACACTACCACCACCAACAACAACAACAACACTACTACCACCACCAACGACACTACCACCACCAACAACAACACTACCACCACCAACAAGACTACCACCACCACCAACAACAACACTACCACCACCAACAACAACACTACCACCACCACCAACGACACTACCACCACCAACAACGACACTACCACCACCACCAAAAACAACACTACCACCACCAACAACACCACTAACACCTCCACCAATAACACTACCACCACCACCAACAACAACACTACAACCACCAACAACAACACTACCACCACCACCAACAACAACACCCCTACCACCAACAACAATGCTACCACCACCAACAACAACACTACCACTACCACCAGCAACAACACTACCACCACCACCAACGACACTACCACCACCAACAACGACACTACCACCACCACCAAAAACAACACTACCACCACCAACAACACCACTAACACTTCCACCAATAACACTACCACCACCACCAACAACAACACTACCACCACCAACAACAACACTACCACCACCAACAACAACAACACCCCTACCACCAACAACAATGCTACCACCACCAACAACAACACTACCACCACCACCAACAACAACACTACCACCACCAACAACAACACTACCACCACCACCAACAACAACACTACCACCACCACCAACAACAACACCCCTACCACCAACAACAATGCTACCACCACCAACAACAACACTACCACCACCACCAACAACAACACCACCACCACCAACAACAATGCTACCACCACCAACAACAACACTACCACTACCACCAGCAACAACACTACCACCACCAACAACAACACTACCACCACCACCAACAACAACACTACCACCACCAACAACAACAACAACACTACCACCACCAACAACAACACTACCACCACCACCACCACCAACAACACTACCACCACCACCAACAACAACACTACCACCAACAACGACAACACTACCACCACCAACAACAACACTACCACCACCACCAACAACAACACTACCACCACCAACAACAACACTACCACCACCAACAACAACACTACGACCACCGCCAACAACAACACTACCACCACCAACAACAACAACACTACCACCACCACCAACAACACTACCACCACCAACAACAACACTACCACCACCACCAACAACAACACTACCACCACCAACAACAACACTACCACCACCAACAACAACACTACCACCACCAACAACAACAACACTACCACCACCGACAACAACACTACCACCACCACCAACAACAACACTACCACCACCAACAACAACACTACCACCACCAACAACAACAACACTACCACCACCGACAACAACACTACCACCACCACCAACAACAACACTACCACCACCAACAAAAACACTACCACCACCAACAACAACAACACTACCACCACCACCAACAACACTACCACCACCACCAACAACAACACTACCACCACACAACAACACTACCACCAACAACAAGAACACTTCCACTACCACCAACAACAACACTACCACCACCAACAACAACACTACCACCACAACCACCAACAACAACACCACCACCACCAACAACAATACTACCACCACCAACAACAACAAAACTACCACCACCAACAACAACAACACTACCACCACCACCAACAACACTATTACCACCACCAACAACAACACTACCACCACCACCAACAAGAACACTACCACCACCAACAACAACAACACCACCACCACCAACAACAACACTACCACCACCAACAACAACACAACCCCCACCAACAACAACAACACTACCACCACCACCAACAACAACACTACCACCACCACCAACAACAACACCACCACCACCAACAACAACACTACCACCACCAACAAGAACACTACCACCACCACCGACAACAACACTACCACCACCAACAACAACACTACCACCACCAACAACAACAACACTACCACCACCACCAACAACAACACTACCACCACCAACAACAACAACACTACCACCACCAACAACAACAACACTACCACCACAACCAACAACAACACTACCACCACCACCAACAACAACACTACCACCACCAACAACAACAACACTACCACCACCACCAATAACAACACTACAACTACCACCAACAACAACACTACCACCACCAACAACAACACTACCACCACCACCACCAACAACAACACTACCACCAACAACAACGACACTACCAGCACCAACAACAAAAACACTACCACCACCACCAACAACAACACTACCACCATCACCAACAACAACACTACCACCACCAACAACAACACTACCACCACCACGAACAACAACACTACCACCACCGCCAACAACACTACCACCACCACCAACAACAACACTACCACCACCACCACCAACAACAACACTACCACCACCAACAACAACACTATCACCACCACCAACAACAATACCACCACCACCAACAACAACACTACCACCACCAACAACGACACTACCACCACCACCAACGACACTACCACCACCAACAATGACACTACCACCACCACCAACAACACTACCACCACCACCAAAAACAACACTACCACCACCAACAACAACACTACCACCACCACCAACAACAACACTACCACCACCTCCAACAACAACACTACCACCACCAACAAAAACACTACCACCACCACCAACAACACTACCACCACCACCAACAACAACACTACCACCACAACCAACAACAACAACACTACCACCACCACCAACAACAACACTGCCATCACCAACAACAACACTACCACCACCACCACCAACAACAACACTACCACCAACAACAACAACAACACTACCAGCACCACCAACAACAACACTACCACCACCAACAAAAACACCACCACCATCAACAACAACACTACCACCACCAACAACAACAACACTACCACCACCACCGACAATAACACTACCACCACCACCACCACCAACAACAAAACTACCACCACCAACAACAAGACTACCACCAACAACAACAACACATCCAATACCAGCAACAACAACACTACCACCACCAACAACAACACTACCACCACCACCACCAACAACAACACCACCACCACCAACAACAACACTACCACCACCACCAACAACAACACTACCACCACCACCAACAACAACACTACCACCACCACCAACAACAACACCACCACCACCAACAACACTACTACCACCACCAACAAGAACACTACCACCACCAACAACAACACTACCACCACCAACAACAACACTACCACCACCACCAACAACAACACTACCACCACCAACAACAACACTACCACCACCACCAACAACAACACTACCCCCACCAACAACAACACTACCACCACCAAAAACAACACTACCACCACCACCAACAACAACACTACCACCACCAACAACAACACTACCACCACCACCAACAACAACACTACCACCACCAACAACAACACTACCACCACCACCAACAAGAACACTACCACCACCAACAACAACAACACTACCACCACCACCAACAACAACAACACTACCACCACCAACAACAACACTACCACCACCAACAACAACACTACCACCACCAACAACAACACTACCACCACCACCAACAACAACACTATCACCACCAGCAACAACAACACTACCACCACCAACAACAACACTACCACCACCACCAACAACAACACTACCACCACCACCAACAACAACACTGCCACCACCACCAACAACAACAGTACCACCAACAACAACAACACCTCCACCATCACCAACAACAACACTACCACCACCAACAACAACACTACCACCACCAACAACAACACTACCACCACCACCAACAACAACACTACCCCCATCAACAACAACACTACCCCCACCAACAACAACACTACCACCACCAACAACAACAAAACTACTACCACCATCAACAACAACACTACCACCACCAACAACAACAACACTACCACCACCAGCAACACTACCACCACCAACAACAACAACAACACTACCACCACCAACAACACCACTACGACCACCAACAACAACAACACTACCACCACCAACAACAACAACACTACCACCACCACCAACAAAAACACTACCACCACCACCAACAACAACACTACCACCACCACCAACAACAACACTACCACCACCACCAACAACAACACTACCCCCACCAACAACAACAACACTACCTCCACCAACAACAACAACACTACCACCACCATCAACAACAACACTACCACCACCAACAACAACACTACCACCACCATCAACAACAACACTACCACCACCAACAACAACACTACCACCACCATCAACAACAACACTACCACCACCAACAACAACAACACTACCACCACCAGCAACACTACCACCACCAACAACAACAACACTACCACCACCAACAACACCACTACGACCACCAACAACAACAACACTACCACCACCAACAACAACAACACTACCACCACCACCAACAAAAACACTACCACCACCACCAACAACAACACTACCACCACCACCAACAACAACACTACCACCACCACCAACAACAACACAACCACCACCAACAACAACACTACCACCACCAACAACAACACTACCACCACCACCAACAACAACACTACCACCAACACCAACAACAACACTACCCCCACCAATAACAACAACACTACCACCACCACCACCAACAACACTACCACCACCACCAACAACACTACCACCACCACCAACAACAACACTACCACCACCAACAACAACACTACCACCACCACCAACGACACTACCACCACCAACAACGACACTACCACCACCACCAACAACACTACCAGCACCAACAACACTACCACCACCAACAAAACCACTAACACCACCACCAACAACACTACCACCACCACCAACAACAACACTACCACCACCAACAACAACAACAACACCAACAACATCAACAACGCTACCACCACCAACAACAACACTACCACCACCAACAACAACAACACTACCACCACCAACAACAACACTACCACCACCCACAACAACACTACCACCACCAACAACAACAACACTACCACCACCACCACCACCAACAACAACACTACCACCACCAACAACAACACTACCACCACCACCAACAACAACACTATCACCACCAGCAACAACAACACTACCACCACCAGCAACAACACTACCACCACCACCAACAACAACACTACCACCACCACCAACAACAACACTGCCACCACCACCAACAACAACAGTACCACCAACAACAACAACACCTCCACCATCACCAACAACAACACTACCACCACCAACAACAACACTACCACCACCAACAACAACACTACCACCACCACCAACAACAACACTACCCCCATCAACAACAACACTACCCCCACCAACAACAACACTACCACCACCAACAACAACAAAACTACTACCACCATCAACAACAACACTACCACCACCAACAACAACAACACTACCACCACCAGCAACACTACCACCACCAACAACAACAACAACACTACCACCACCAACAACACCACTACGACCACCAACAACAACAACACTACAACCACCAACAACAACAACACTACCACCACCACCAACAAAAACACTACCACCACCACCAACAACAACACTACCACCATCACCAACAACAACACTACCACCACCACCAACAACAACACTACCCCCACCAACAACAACAACACTACCACCACCAACAACAACACTACCACCACCATCAACAACAACACTACCACCACCAACAACAACACTACCACCACCATCAACAACAACACTACCACCACCAACAACAACACTACCACCACCATCAACAACAACACTACCACCACCAACAACAACAACACTACCACCACCAGCAACACTACCACCACCAACAACAACAACACTACCACCACCAACAACACCACTACGACCACCAACAACAACAACACTACCACCACCAACAACAACAACACTACCACCACCACCAACAAAAACACTACCACCACCACCAACAACAACACTACCACCACCACCAACAACAACACTACCACCACCACCAACAACAACACAACCACCACCAACAACAACACTACCACCACCAACAACAACACTACCACCACCACCAACAACAACACTACCACCAACACCAACAACAACACTACCCCCACCAATAACAACAACACTACCACCACCAACAACAACAACACTACCACCACCACCAACATCAACACTACCACCACCAACAACAACACTACCACCACCAACAACAACAACACTACCCCCACCAACAACAACAACACTACCACCACCACCAACAACAACACTACCCCCACCAACAACAACAACACTACCACCACCACCAACAACGACAACACTACCACCACCAACAACAACAACACTACCACCACGACCACCAACAACACCACTAACACCACCACCAACAACAACACTACCACCACCAACAACAACACTACCACCAACACCAACAACAACACTACCACCACCAACAACAACACTACCACCACCACCAACAACAACACTACCACCACCAACAACAACACTACCACCACCACCAACAACAACACTACCACCACCACCAACAACACAACCACCACCAACAACAACACTACCACCACCAACAACAACACTACCACCACCACCAACAACAACACTACCACCACCACCAACAACACTACCACCACCACCAACAACAACACTACCACCACCAACAACACCACTAACACCACCACCAACAACAACACTACCACCACCAACAACAACAACAACACTACTACCACCACCAACGACACTACCACCACCAACAACAACACTACCACCACCAACAAGACTACCACCACCACCAACAACAACACTACCACCACCAACAACAACACTACCACCACCACCAACGACACTACCACCACCAACAACGACACTACCACCACCACCAAAAACAACACTACCACCACCAACAACACCACTAACACCTCCACCAATAACACTACCACCACCACCAACAACAACACTACAACCACCAACAACAACACTACCACCACCACCAACAACAACACCCCTACCACCAACAACAATGCTACCACCACCAACAACAACACTACCACTACCACCAGCAACAACACTACCACCACCACCAACGACACTACCACCACCAACAACGACACTACCACCACCACCAAAAACAACACTACCACCACCAACAACACCACTAACACTTCCACCAATAACACTACCACCACCACCAACAACAACACTACCACCACCAACAACAACACTACCACCACCAACAACAACAACACCCCTACCACCAACAACAATGCTACCACCACCAACAACAACACTACCACCACCACCAACAACAACACTACCACCACCAACAACAACACTACCACCACCACCAACAACAACACTACCACCACCACCAACAACAACACCCCTACC
>CAXHJY010000456.1:100000-102500 GCA_964016885.1 Eledone cirrhosa | reverse complement strand
CAACAACAACAACACTACCACCACCACCAACAACAACACTACCACCACCAACAACAACAACACTACCACCACCAACAACACTACCACCACCAACAACAACAACACTACCACCACAAACAACACTACCACCACCAACAACAACAACACTACCACCACCAACAACACCACCACCACCACCAACAACAACACCACCACCACCAACAACAACACTACCACCACCAGTAACAACACTACTACCACGAACAACAACAACACTACCCCGACCACAAACAACACAACCACCACCAACAACAACACTACCACCACCAGTAACAACACTACTACCACCACCAACAACAACACTACCCCCACCACCAACAACACAACCAGCACCAACAACAACACTACCACCACCAACAACAACACTACCACCACCACCAACAACAACACTACCACCACCACCAACAACACTACCACCACCACCAACAACAACACTACCACCACCAACAACAACACTACCACCAACACCAACAACAACACTACCACCACCAACAACACCACTAACACCACCACCAACAACACTACGACCACCACCAACAACAACACTACCACCACCAACAACAACACTACCACCACCACCAACAACAACACCACCACCACCAATAACAACACTACCACCACCAACAACACTACCACCACCAACAACAACACTACCACCACCACCAACAACAACACCACCACCACCAATAACAACACTACCACCACCAACAACACTACTACCACCACCAACAACAACACTACCCCCACCACCAACAACACAACCAGCACCAACAACAACACTACCACCACCAACAACAACACTACCACCACCACCAACAACAACACTACCACCACCAACAACACCACTAACACCACCACCAACAACAACACTACCACCACCAACAACAACACTACCACCAACACCAACAACAACACTACCACCACCAACAACACCACTAACACCACCACCAACAACACTACGACCACCACCAACAACAACACTACCACCACCAACAACAACACTACCACCACCACCAACAACAACACCACCACCACCAATAACAACACTACCACCACCAACAACACTACCACCACCACCAACAACAACACTACCACCACCAACAACACCACAAATACCACCACCAACAAAACTACTACCAGCATCAACAACACCACTACCACCACCAACAAAAACACTACCACCACCACCAACAACAACACTACCCCCACCAACAACAACAACACTACCACCACCAACAACAACAACACTACCACCACCACCAACAACAACACTACCACCACCAACAACAACACTACCACCACCAACAACAACAACACTACCCCCACCAACAACAACAACACTACCCCCACCAACAACAACAACACTACCACCACCAACAACAACAACACTACCACCAACACCAACAACAACACTACCACCACCAACAACAACACTACCACCACCAACAACAACAACACTACCCCCACCAACAACAACAACACTACCACCACCACCAACAACGACACTACCCCCACCAACAACAACAACACTACCACCACCACCAACAACAACAACACTACCACCACCAACAACAACAACACTACCACCACCACCAACAACAACACTACCACCACCAACAACACCACTAAGACCACCACCAACAACAACACTACCACCACCAACAACAGCACTACCACCAACAACACAACCACCACCAACAACAACACTACCACAACCAACAACAACACTACCACCACCACCAACAACACTACCACCACCACCAACAACAACACTACCACCACCAACAACACCACTAACACCACCACCAACAACAACACTACCACCACCAACAACAACAACAACACTATCACCACCAACAACAACACTACTACCACCACCAACGACACTACCCCCACCACCACCACCACCAACAACACCACCACCACCAACAACAACACTGCCACCACCACCACCACCACCAACAACACTACCACCACCAACAACACTACCACCACCACCAACAACAACACTACCACCACCAACAACAACACTACCACCACCACCAACGACACTACCACCACCACCAACAACACTACCACCACCACCAACAACAACACTACCACCACCAACAACAACACTACCACCACCACCAACAACAACACCCCTACCACCAACAACAATGCTACCACCACCAACAACAACACTACCACCACCAAAAACAACAACAACACTACCACCACCAACAACAACACTACCACCACCAAAAACAACAACAACACTACCACCACCAACAACAACACTACCACCACCACCACCACCAACAACACTACCACCACCACCAACAACAACACTACCACCAACAACAACAACACTACCACCACCAACAACAACACTACCACCACCACCAACAACAACACTACCACCACCTACAACAACACTACCACCACCAACAACAACACTACGACCACCGCCAACAACAAC
>CAXHJY010000456.1:40000-95000 GCA_964016885.1 Eledone cirrhosa | reverse complement strand
CACTACCACCAACACCAACAACAACACTACCACCAACAACACAACCACCACCAACAACAACACTACCACAACCAACAACAACACTACCACCACCACCAACAACAACACTACCACCACCACCAACAACACTACCACCACCACCAACAACAACACTACCACCACCAACAACACCACTAACACCACCACCAACAACAACACTACCACCACCAACAACAACAACAACACTATCACCACCAACAACAACACTACTACCACCACCAACGACACTACCACCACCACCAACAACACTACCACCACAAACAACACTACCAACACCACCAACAACAACACTACCACCACCAACAACAACACTACCACCACCACCAACGACACTACCACCACCAACAATGACACTACCACCACCACCAACAACAACACTACCACCACCAACAACGCCACTAACACCACCACCAACAACACTACCACCACCACCAACAACAACACTACCACCACCAACAACAACACTACCACCACCACCAACAACAACACCCCTACCACCAACAACAATGCTACCACCACCAACAACAACACTACTACCACCACCAACGACACTACCACCACCACCAACAACACTACCACCACAAACAACACTACCAACACCACCAACAACAACACTACCACCACCAACAACAACACTACCACCACCACCAACGACACTACCACCACCAACAATGACACTACCACCACCACCAACAACAACACTACCACCACCAACAACGCCACTAACACCACCAGCAACAACACTACCACCACCACCAACAACACTACCACCACCACCAACAACAACACTACCACCACCACCAACAACAACACCACCACCACCAACAACAATGCTACCACCGCCAACAACAACACTACCACTACCACCAGCAACAACACTACCACCACCACCAACAACACTACCACCACCACCAACAACAACACCACCACCACCAACAACAACACTACCACCACCAACAACAACACTACCACCACCACCAACAACAACACTACTACCACCAAAAACAACAACAACACTACCACCACCAACAACAACACTACCACCACCACCAACAACAACAACACTACCACCACCACCAACAACAACACTACCACCAACAACAACAACACTACCACCACCAACAACAACACTACCACCACCACAAACAACAACACTACCACCACCAACAACAACACTACCACCACCAACAACAACACTACGACCACCGCCAACAACAACACTACCACCACCAACAACAACAACACTACCACCACCACCAACAACACTACCACCACCAACAACAACACTACCACCACCACCAACAACAACACTACCACCACCAACAACAACACTACCACCACCAACAACAACACTACCACCACCACCAACAACACCACTACCACCACCACCAACAACAACACTACCACCACCAACAACAACAATACCACCACCAACAACAACACTACCACCACCACCAACAACAACACTACCACCACCACCAACAACAACACTACCACCATCATCAACAAAAACACTACTACCACCACCAACAACAACACTACCACCACCACCAACAACACCACTCCCACCACCAACAACAACAACACCAACACCACTACCACCACCAACAACAACATCACCAACACCACTACCACCACCAACAACAACACTACTACCACCACCAACAACAACACTACCACCACCAACAACAACAACACTACCACCACCAACAACAACAACACTACCACCACCAACAACAACAACACTACCACCACCACCAACAACAACACAACACTACCACCACCAACAACAACACTACAACCACCAAGAACAACACTACCACCACCACCAACAACAACACTACCACCAACAACAACAACACTACCACCACCCACAACAACAATACCACCACCACTAACAACAACACTACCACCACCACCAACAACAACACCACCACCACCAACAACAACACTACCACCACCACCAACAACAACACTACCACCACCAACAACAACACTACCACCACCACCAACAACAATACTACCACCAACACCAACAACAACACTACCACCACCAACAACAACAACACTACCACCACCAACAACAACACTACCACCACCAACAACAACACTACTACCACCACCAACAACGACACTACCACCACCAACAACAACACTACCACCACCACCAACAACAACACCACTACCACCACCAACAACAACACCACTACCACCACCAACAACAACACTACCACTACCACCACCAACAACAACACTACCACCACCAACAACACCACTACCACCACCAACAACAACACTACCACCACCAACAACGACACTACCACCACCAACAATGACACTACCACCACCACCAACAACAACACTACCACCACCACCAACAACAACACCACTACCACCACCAACAACAAAACCACTACCACCACCAACAACAACACTACCACCACCACCAACAACACTACCACTACCACCAACAACAACACTACCACCAACAACGACAACAACACTACCACCACCAACAGCAACACTACCACCACCACCAACAACAACACTACCACCACCACCAACAACACCACTACCACCACCAACAACAACACCACTACCACCACCAACAACAACACTACCACCACCACCAACAACAACACTACCACCACCAGCAACAACACTACCACCACCAACAACACCTCTACCACCACCAACAACAACACTACCACCACCAACAACAACACTACCACCACCACCAACAACAACACTACCACCACCACCAACAACAACACTACCACCACCCCAACAACAACACTACCACCACTACCAACAACACTACCACCACCACCAACAGCAACACCACTACCACCACCAACAACAACACCACTACCACCACCAACAACAACACTACCACCACCACCAACAACAACACTACCACCACCAACAACAACACTACCACCACAACCAACAGCAACACCACTACCACCACCAACAACAACACCACTACCACCACCAACAACGACACTACCACCACCAACAACAACACTACCACCACCACCAACAACAATACTACCACCACCACCAACAACAACACTACCACCACCACCAACAGCAACACCACTACCACCACCAACAACAACACCACCACCAACAACAACAACACTACCACCACCACCAACAACAACACTACCACCACCACCAACAACAACACTACCACCACCAACAACAACACTACCACCACCACCAACAACAACACTACCACCACCACCAACAACAACAACACCAACACCACTACCACCACCACCAACAACAACACTACTACCACCAACAACAAAAACAACACTACCACCACCACCAACAACAATACTACCACCAACACCAACAACAACACTACCACCAGCAACAACAACACCAACACCACTACCACCACCAACAACAACACTACCACCACCAACAACAACAACACTTCCACCACCACCAACAACACTACCACCACCAACAACAACACTACCACCACCAACAACAACACCACTACCACCACCACCAACAACTCTACCACCACAACCAACAACAACACTACCACCACCAACAACAACACTACTACCACCACCAACAACAACACTACCACCACCACCAACAACAACACTACCACCAGCAACAACAACACCAACACCACTACCACCACCAACAACAACACTACTACCACCACCAACAACAACACTACCACCACCACCAACAACACTACTACCACCACCAACAACAACACTACCACCACCAACAACAACACCAACACCACTACCACCACCACCAACAACAACACTACTACCACCACCAACAACAACACTACTACCACCACCAACAACAACACTACCACCACCAACAACAACACAACTACCACCACCAACAACAACACTACCACCACCAACAACGACACCAACACCACTACCACCACCACCAACACCACTACCACCACCACCAACAACTCTACCACCACCACCAACAACAACACCACTATCACCACCAACAACAACACTACTACCACCACCAACAACAACACTACCACCACCAACAACAACACTACTACCACCACCAACAACAACACTACCACCACCAACAACAACACCAACACCACTACCACCACCACCAACAACTCTACCACCACCACCAACAACAACACTACTACCACCACCACCAACAACTCTACCACCACCACCAACAACAACACTACTACCACCACCAACAACAACACTACCACCACCAACAACAACAACACTTCCACCACCACCAACAACACTACCACCACCAACAACAACACTACCACCACCAACAACAACAACACTACCACCACCAACAACAACACTACCACCACCACCAACAACAACACTACCACCACCAACAACAACACTACCACCACCAATAACAACACTACCACCAACAACAACAACAACACTACCACCACCACCAACAACAACACTACCACCACCACCAACAACAACATTACCACCACCAACAACAATACTACCACCAACACCAACAACACTACCACCACCATTAACAACACTACCACCACCACCAACAACAACACTACCCCCACCAACAACAACACTACCACCACCACCAACAACAACACTACCACCACCAACAACAACAACAACACTACCACCATCACCAACAACAACACTACCACCACCAACAACAACACTACCACCAACACCAACAACACTACCACCACCATTAACAACACTACCACCACCACCAACAACAACACTACCACCACCACCAACAACAACACTACCACCACCAACAACAACAACAACACCACCACCAACAACAACACTACCACCAACACCAACAACACTACCACCACCATTAACAACACTACCACCACCACCAACAACAACACTACCACCACCAACAACAACACCACCACCAACAACAACACTACCACCAACACCAACAACACTACCACCACCATTAACAACACTACCACCAACACCAACAACACTACTACCACCACCAACAACAACACTACCACCACCAACAACAACACCAACACCACTACCACCACCACCAACAACAACACTACTACCACCACCAACAACAACACTACCACCACCAACAACAACACCAACACCACTACCACCACCACCACCAACAACAACACTACTACCACCACCAACAACAACACTACTACCACCACCAACAACAACACTACCACCACCAACAACAACACTACTACCACCACCAACAACAACACTACCACCACCACCAACAACACTACCACCACCAACAACAACACTACCACCACCAACAACAACACCACTACCACCACCACCAACAACTCTACCACCACCACCAACAACAACACTACTACCACCACCAACAACAACACTACCACCACCAACAACAACACTACCACCAGCAACAACAACACCAACACCACTACCACCACCAACAACAACACTACTACCACCACCAACAACACTACTACCACCACCAACAACAACACTACCACCACCAACAACAACACCAACACCACTACCACCACCACCAACAACAACACTACTACCACCACCAACAACACTACTACCACCACCAACAACAACACTACCACCACCAACAACAACACTACTACCACCACCAACAACAACACTACTACCACCACCAACAACACTACTACCACCACCAACAACAACACTACCACCACCAACAACAACACCAACACCACTACCACCACCACCAACAACAACACTACCACCACCAACAACAACACTACTACCACCACCAACAACAACACTACTACCACCACCAACAACACTACTACCACCACCAACAACAACACTACCACCACCAACAACAACACTACTACCACCACCAACAACACTACTACCACCACCAACAACAACACTACCACCACCAACAACAACACCAACACCACTACCACCACCACCAACAACAACACTACTACCACCACCAACAACAACACTACTACCACCACCAACAACAACACTACCACCACCAACAACAACACTACTACCACCACCAACAACAACACTACCACCACCAACAACAACACCAACACCACTACTACCACCACCAACAACAACACTACCACCACCAACAACAACACTACTACCACCACCAACAACAACACTACCACCACCAACAACAACACTACTACCACCACCAACAACAACACTACCACCACCAACAACGACACCAACACCACTACCACCACCACCAACACCACTACCACCACCACCAACAACTCTACCACCACCACCAACAACAACACCACTACCACCACCAACAACAACACCACTATCACCACCAACAACAACACTACTACCACCACCAACAACAACACTACCACCACCAACAACAACACTACTACCACCACCAACAACAACACTACCACCACCAACAACAACACCAACACCACTACCACCACCACCAACAACTCTACCACCACCACCAACAACAACACTACTACCACCACCACCAACACCTCTACCACCACCACCAACAACAACACTACTACCACCACCAACAACAACACTACCACCACCAACAACAACAACACTTCCACCACCACCAACAACACTACCACCACCAACAACAGCACTACCACCACCAACAACAACACCACTACCACCACCACCAACAACTCTACCACCACCACCAACAACAACACTACTACCACCACCAACAACAACACTACCACCACCACCAACAACAACACTACCACCACCAACAACAACACTACCGCCACCACGAACAACAACACTACCACCAGCAACAACAAAACCAACACCACTACCACCACCAACAACAACACTACCACCACCAACAACAACAACACTACCACCACCAACAACAACACTACCGCCACCACGAACAACAACACTACCACCAGCAACAACAAAACCAACACCACTACCACCACCAACAACAACACTACCACCACCACCAACAACAACACTACCACCACCAACAACAACACTACCGCCACCACGAACAACAACACTACCACCAGCAACAACAAAACCAACAACACTACCACCACCAACAACAACACTACCGCCACCACGAACAACAACACTACCACCAGCAACAACAAAACCAACACCACTACCACCACCAACAACAACACTACCACCACCAACAACAACAACACTTCCATCACCACCAACAACACTACCACCACCAACAACAACACTACCACCACCAACAACAACAACACTACCACCACCACCAACAACAACACTACCACCACCAATAACAACACTACCACCAACAACAACAACAACACTACCACCACCACCAACAACAACACTACCACCACCACCAACAACAACATTACCACCACCAACAACAATACTACCACCAACACCAACAACACTACCACCACCATTAACAACACTACCACCACCACCAACAACAACACTACCACCACCAACAACAACACTACCACCACCACCAACAACAACACTACCACCACCAACAACAACAACAACACTACCACCATCACCAACAACAACACTACCACCACCAACAACAACACTACCACCAACACCAACAACACTACCACCACCATTAACAACACTACCACCACCAACAACACTACCACCACCACCAACAACAACACTACCACCACCAACAACAACAACAACAACACCACCAACAACAACACTACCACCAACACCAACAACACTACCACCACCATTAACAACACTACCACCACCAACAACAACACTACTACCACCACCAACAACAACACTACCACCACCAACAACAACACTACCACCAACACCAACAACACTACCACCACCATTAACAACACTACCACCACCACCAACAACAAAACTACCACCACCAACAACAACAACAACACCACCACCAACAACAACACTACCACCAACACCAACAACACTACCACCACCATTAACAACAACACTACCACCACCAACAACAACACAACCACCAACACCAACAACAACACTACCACCACCACCAACAACAACACTACCACCACCAACAATAACACAACCACCAACACCAACAACACTACCACCACCATTAACAGCACTACCACCACCACCAACAACAACACTACCACCACCACCAACAACAACACTACCACCACCAACAACAACAACAACACCACCACCAACAACAACACTACCACCAACACCAACAACACTACCACCACCATTAACAACACTACCACCACCACCAACAACAACACTACCACCACCAACAACAACACTACCACCAACACCAACAACACTACCACCACCATTAACAACACTACCACCACCACCAACAACAACACTACCACCACCAACAACAACACTACCACCAACACCAACAACACTACCACCACCATTAACAACACTACCACCACCAACAACAACACCACTACCACCACCAACAACAACAACACTACCACCACCACCAACAACAACAACACCACCACCAACAACAACACTACCACCAACACCAACAACACTACCACCACCACCAACAACACTACCACCACCACCAAGAACATCACTACCACCACCAACAACAACAACACTACCACCACCAACAACAACAACAACACCAAAACCACTACCACCACCACCAACAACAACACTACCACCACCTACAACAACACTACCACCACCAACAACAACACTACCACCACCACCAACAACAACACTACCACCACCAACAACAACACCAACACCACTACCACCACCAACAACAACTCTACCACCACCACCAACAACAACACTACCACCACCAACAACAACACCAACACCACTACCACCACCACCAACAACAACACTACCACCACCACCAACAACAACAACACCAACACCACTACCACCACCACCAACAACAACACTACTACCACCACCAACAACAACACTACCACCACCAACAACAACAGTACCACCACCACCAACAACACCACTACCACCACCAACAACAACAACACCAACACCACTACCACCACCAACAACAACACTACCACCACCACCAACAACACTACCACTACCACCAACAACAACACTACCACCAACAACAACAACAACACTACCACCACCAACAACAACACTACCACCACCACCAACAACAACACTACCACCACCACCAACAACAACACCACTACCACCACCAACAACAACACCACTACCACCACCAACAACAACAACACTACCACCACCAACAAAAACACTACCACCACCACCAACAACAACACTACCACCACTACCAACAACACTACCACCACCACCAACAGCAACCCCACTACCACCACCAACAACAACACTACCACCACCACCACCAACAACACTACCACCACCACCAACAACAACATTACCACCACCAACAACAACACTACCACCACCACCAACAGCAACACCACTACCACCACCAACAACGACACTACCACCACCAACAACAACACTACCACCACCACCAACAACAACACTACCACCACCAACAACAACAACAACACCAACACCACTACCACCACCACCAACAACAACACTACCACCACCACCAACAACAAAAACAACACTACCACCACCACCAACAACAACACTACCACCACCACCAACAACAACACTACCACCACCACCAACAACAACACTACCACCAACAACAACACCACCACCACCAACAACAACACTACCACCACCAACAACAACACTACCACCACCAACAACAACAACAACACCAACACCACTACCACCACCACCAACAACAACACTACCACCACCACCAACAACAAAAACAACACTACCACCACCACCAACAACAACACTACCACCACCACAAACAACAACACTACCACCACCAGCAACAACAACACTACCACCAACAACAACACCACCACCACCAACAACAACAACAACACCAACACCACTACCACCACCACCAACAACAACACTACCACCACCAACAACAACAACAACACCAACAACACTACCACCAACACCAACAACAACACCACCACCAACAACAACACCACCACCACCAACAACAACACTACCACCACCAACAACAACACTACCACCACCAACAACAACACTACCACCACCACCAACAACAACACTACCACCAATACCAACAACAACAACAACAACACCAACAACAACACTACCACCACCACCACCAACAACAACAACAACAACAACACCAAGAACAACACTACTACCACCAACAACACCACTACCACCAATAACAACAACAACAACACCAATAACAACACTACCACCGCCACCAACAACACTACCACCAACACCAACAACAACAACACCACTACCAACAATAACAACAACAACAACACCAATAACAACACCACCAACACCAACACCACCACCACCAACAACAACACTATTGCCACCAACAACAACAGCATTACACACCACCATCACCATCACTACCATCAACAACATCAACATACACATAAAATAACAACATCAACTAACAACAACAACAACACAACATTCACTTCACCACCACCACCGCCCAACACACCACCATCAGTCCCATCATCATTAATTTATTATCATTACTATTATCTAGTTGTTTTGGCTAAGACTAAGCAACAAGAGACAATATACTGAATTGTTTATACCAAACCACCAACACATATTTATGCTGTCTATTAGTCTTTTCTTTTCTTCCATTTTTGTGTGTGTGGGGGGGGGGGGGGTCGTTTCTTGTGGGAACATTTTGGTCTAGTATTGCAGTTTTAAAAAATCCTTTAGTCTTGAAGTTCTTCAGCTAATGCTCTGGTATTGTTTTTTATCTTCTTGCTTCCTTCAGTTTTGTCAGGCATTGTATGGAGGCATGTGGCCTAGTGGTAAGTGTGTTGGACTTATGATCATAATGTCATAGGTTCGATTCCTGGACTGGGTTGTGTGTTGTTTCCTTGAGAAAACCACTTCATTTCACATTGCTCCAGTATATTCAGCTGAAAATGAGTACCATCTATAACTAGGGGTTTAACGTTGTGCAAGGCCAGATTTAGACTGGGATACCTTATTATTGAATAGGCACAAGGCCAGCAATTTTGGGCTAGGGGACAGTCGATTAAATCGACCCCATGGTGTGACTGGTACCATAATTTATCGACCCCGTAAGGATGAAAGGCAAAGTTAACCTTGGCGGGATTTGAACTCAGATCATTAAGGACCGTAACTCTCTGCTGCATAGCATGGCGTCCGACCCTTTACTGATACTGCCAATCCACCGCCCTATTTAATAAAGAAATAATAACAATAATAATGGTTTCTGATTTAGGCACAAGGCCA
This sequence comes from Eledone cirrhosa, assembly GCA_964016885.1. Classification (NCBI taxonomy): domain Eukaryota; kingdom Metazoa; phylum Mollusca; class Cephalopoda; order Octopoda; family Eledonidae; genus Eledone; species Eledone cirrhosa. The sequence goes on along the minus strand of CAXHJY010000456.1, from coordinate 83,664 downwards.
ACAATTTTGGGGGAGGGGAAAGTCAATTAATTGACCCAGTTTATTACTGGTAGTTTATTTTATCAATCCACAATAATAGTAATAATAATAATTGTTTCTACTTTTGGCACAAGGCCAGCAATTATCCAGTACATTACTGGTACTTTATTTTATCGACCCCGTAAAGATGAAAGGCAAAATTAACCTTGGCGGGATTTGAACTCAATAGTAATAGTAATAATGATTATCATTATTATTGAATAAAGAAATAATAATAATTATTATTATGTTGGGGGCGGTGGATTGGCAGTATCGGTAGAGGGTCGGACGCCATGTTTTACGCATAGAGTTATGGCCCTTGCCATTCTGGGTTCAAATCCTGCCGAGGTCAACTTCGCCTTTCATCATTACGAACGAGGTCGATAAAATAAAGTACCAGTAATGTACTGGGGTAATTGCTGGCCTTGTGCCAAAAGTAGAAACAATTATTATTATGTACAATGAAACAGTTTAAAGATAGCAATAAAAATTTCATTGATGTATAAACATGGCAGTTTTATATATTTAAGGTTTCCTCATTGAATATCAACAGTCAGCCATTGGGGAAAATGTATGGGGTATGTATGTGGTTCTTATTTAGTGCATCATCTTTACTATAATAGAATTGATAATAATTGTTTCTACTTTTGGCACAAGGCCAGCAATTACCCAGTGTATTACTGGTACTTTATTTTATCGACCCTGGATGAAAGGCTGAAAGGAAAAGTTATGATGAAAGGCAAAGTTAACCTCGGCGGGATTTGAACTCAGAATGGCAAGGGCCATAACTCTATGCGTCAAAGCATGGCGTCCGACCTTCTACCGATACTGCCAATCCACCGCCCTTAGAATTGATAATAATGATGTTGATGATGATGAGGATGATGATGATCATCATCATCACCACCTCCACCAAACCACCATCAACATCATCACCATCACCACCACCACCACCATCATCATCACCTCCACCACCACCATCATCATCAAAATAACCACCACCACCACCACCACCACCACCACCACCATCATCATCATCATCATCATCATCATCATCATCATCATCAACAACAACAAGCAACGAGAATATGATACATCAGAAAGAACACAAATGAAGCCATCTTGGCTACATATAAACTGGAGTGAAAGGGAAGCACTGTTGGTGCAAGTATCTTACCCCTTTAGCATTTAAACCGACCGTAACCGGCCAGAACTTTCTCATCTCTTTCTGTTCAAACCAGCTGTAAACAGCTGCTCATACTGATGCCAAGGTATTGTCCTCAAAATGAATAATATCAAAATCTCACAGATTCGATATTATGTGAGATATTATGTAAGATAAAGCCTTTACCGTGAAAATACAATAGTTTATATAGTAAATGTTAAAGGGTTAATGTAAGTTGTTTGCTCAAAATGATTATATGAGGATTGGCTGAAAAGTTTATAGGCTGACTATGAAGGTTCAACACTTCTTATTAATAACTGCATTGTTTCTTTCCAGGGACTATGTTGAAAAATAAACCTCATTTGGTCATTCCATGAGAGTATCTTGGTCAGCCTACAAAGGAGTGATGCTAGAGCTATGAAATCTTGTATGGATTAATTTCAACTCTTCTTATTAATAAATGCATTGTTTCCTTCCAGGGACTATGTTGAAAAATAATCCTCACTTGGTCATTCCATGAGAGAATCTTGGTCAACCTATGAACTTTTCAGCCTACCCACATAAGTTGCTGCAATCTTATATTGGTAAATATGTAAAAGGTTCGTAATTTGAGCATGTGAAAAAGTGGTGGAGATATTGTCTTGCATGACATTGGTTCATGGCGCAAAAAAGGTTGGGGACTGCTGTACCATAGGGTATGAAGATTGAATTAGATTAGCAAATGGAATATTCACATCCTGATATTGTTGCAAAGTGGTCGTGTAGATGTCATGACAAAAAGCACCTAGCCCACACTGTAAAGTGGTTGTGTAGGTGTCATGACAAAAAGCACCTAGCCCACACTGTAAAGTGGTCGTGTAGATGTCATGACAAAAAGCACCTAGCCCACACTGTAAAGTGGTCGTGTAGGTGTCACGACAAAAAGCACCCAGCCCCAGCTGTAAAGTGGTCATGTAGGTGTCATGACAAAAAGCACCCAGCCCCAGCTGTAAAGTGGTCATGTAGGTGTCACGACAAAAAGCACCCAGCCCCAGCTGTAAAGTGGTCGTGTAGGTGTCACGACAAAAAGCACCTAGCCCACACTGTAAAGTGGTTGTGTAGGTGTCACGACAAAAAGCACCCAGCCCCAGCTGTAAAGTGGTCGTGTAGGTGTCACGACAAAAAGCACCTAGCCCACACTGTAAAGTGGTTGTGTAGGTGTCACGACAAAAAGCATCCAGCCCACACTGTAAAGTGGTTGTGTAGGTGTCACGACAAAAAGCACCTAGCCCACACTGTAAAGTGGTCATGTAGATGTCATGACAAAAAGCATCCAGCCCACACTGTAAAGTGGTTGTGTAGGTGTCACGACAAAAAGCACCTAGCCCACACTGTAACATGGTTGTGTAGGTGTCACGACAAAAAGCACCCAGCCCCAGCTGTAAAGTGGTCGTGTAGGTGTCACGACAAAAAGCACCTAGCCCACACTGTAAAGTGGTCATGTAGATGTCATGACAAAAAGCATCCAGCCCACACTGTAAAGTGGTTGTGTAGGTGTCACAACAAAAAGCACCTAGCCCACACTGTAAAGTGGTTGTGTAGGTGTCACGACAAAAAGCACCTAGCCCACACTGTAAAGTGGTTGTGTAGGTGTCACGACAAAAAGCACCTAGCCCACACTGTAACATGGTTGTGTAGGTGTCACGACAAAAAGCACCCAGCCCCAGCTGTAAAGTGGTCATGTAGGTGTCACGACAAAAAGCACCCAGCCCCAGCTGTAAAGTGGTCGTGTAGGTGTCACGACAAAAAGCACCTAGCCCACACTGTAAAGTGGTCATGTAGATGTCATGACAAAAAGCATCCAGCCCACACTGTAAAGTGGTTGTGTAGGTGTCACGACAAAAAGCACCTAGCCCACACTGTAAAGTGGTTGTGTAGGTGTCACGACAAAAAGCACCTAGCCCACACTGTAAAGTGGTTGTGTAGGTGTCACGACAAAAAGCACCCAGCCCCAGCTGTAAAGTGGTCATGTAGATGTCACGACAAAAGCATCCAGCCCACACTGTAAATGTGGTTGGCATTAAGAAGGGTATCCAGCCACAGAAACCAAACTAGAAACAGTTCTGTGTGAGCAAGACACGGTCACCTGACCCAACTTGCCTCAAACGAGACAACTTGTCTAATCCATGCTAACGATGATGATGATGATGATGATAACAATAGAAGAGAGTATTGCTTAATTGATGCTAGTCCATTAGATACAAAAATGGTAGACAAAGAATGTAAGAAAATGGAGAATACTAAAATTTAAAATATGAAATGTTGAGAATCTGGTATTACTGTAAAATTGTTATCATCACAATTGTAATTGGTGCTTCAGGGACAGTCACAAGAAGTTTAACTGATGGGTTGGAAATGTTGGCCATAAAGGTTAATTTCCTAATTCTTTGACAAATTTGTTTGCTTTGCGAACAAGAACCATAAGAAGAAAGGCTGTGAGATGTAGCTTGCTATCTAACAATCCCAAAACCCCAGAATAACAATGGAATGCTGAGTGAAAATAATAATAATGCTAACCATTATCCTTATTATTATTATTATTATTATTGGTCTGTTCAGACGTCTTTTTGCTCGCTCCCAGTAAGTCGCTTTATTTACCTGTTATAATTATTTGTTGTTTAATTTTTCTTGTTCTGTAAGGGATATAAGCTTTTGGACTTGGCCCTGGGAAGGGGAAAGTATAATATTTGGGCCTTTTGGCCCAAATATTGGATTAATATATGAACATTTTACTTTTAAAAATAAAAAAAAACATGGTTGAGCCACACCCCCCAGCAATATGTCTGCTGTCATGGAACAACGGCGTAAAAGTTGAGAGGAGGGTTACAAAAATTCAAGCAACAAACACTACCACAAACAACGTGAAGAAAGACAAGACTGAGAACACTAATTTTTTAAAAATTACCACACCAACTACAACAATAACAGCGACAACCAAAATACAGACAACAGAAAAAAATGCCAACACTGAAAATATAAGTAATAACAATGGCAATTATTTAGATTTGTCACATACAGACATGGATTTCCCGCCATTATCAATGTCTACAGGTGTTAACGCCACCATCCTCACCACCACAATGTCAAAAAGAACAACCATCACCACTGATACCACTACCACCACCACAGCAACAACTGAAACAAAAAATAAATTATTTTCTCGTGATATCGAAATGGATTCTCCGAAAATCGACTCTGCCATGCCGAACGCCACTGACACCACCACCACCACCACCACCACCACAACTGAAACTAAAAATAATAATAACAAAAATAACAATAACAACAGCATCAACAACAACAATAAGAACAACAACAACAACATCAACACCAGTGCAAAACCAAATGTGTCATTTGCTAAAGCGGCAAACAAAAATGAAACGGTGGAGGTAAATCAGGAAGAATTGAATGAAGCCAAGCGAATGGTAAAAAAATACAAAAAGATACAAAAAGCTTTGGGACATGTGTGGGCTTAAAAAACCCACATCAGACATGGGCAAAAATATGGAACCGTGGACGTGTTCTTTGGAACCCCACAGGACGGTACAAATGGGCATTTTTGCATGTAAAAAACAACAACAGAGGATGTAACAAAAAAACAATGAAAAATTCCCCAATAGGGGGGGGGGGACTTCAGAGGGATATTCGTAGAGAAAGCCCATTAAAAAAAGCCACAGTAAACCTGACCACCAGGGCAAGTGACCTCTCCCAGTTTTCCACCTTCAATTTACAGGCGCATACTCAGAGTAGGTCCATTTACTTGGGCCATGCTTGCCTCTCTCACCCATCTTTCAACAAAATGCTGGGAAGAGAGTACTTCCCTCTCTACCCTGATTTTCCTTTTCAATGAAATTTGAAAAAGTTAATCAGGGCATTACCGAAGAGGTAAGTGTTCATCTTCAACCCTTTCAAACGCGTCCACCACACTATCTCTTTCGCCATGGCCACCAGACAGATAAAAACTGCCTGTCCTTGGCTATAATAATGGTATCAATGTTTACATCACAAAATGTTTAAGGCCATTTTTGCTGCTAAAAGGAAGTTAGTATTGTGTGCACTACAATAGGTTTCATACAAACCATAGGATCGTTTTTAAGGCTACATTTTAGAGTTAGAAGCCCTTCCTGTTACCAACCCTTTTATTCTAAACTGGATACACACAATTAGACTTGTGCCAGCATGGAAATATGGATGTTAGATGAATACTGATGATGGTTCAAAAGGTCTAAGCGAGAAACTGAAATAAATAATCTGATTTTAATATACATGATGTCTAACCATTATCATCATCGTTTGTACGTCTGCTTTTCCACACTTGCATGGATTGGATGGGTTCTTTTCAGCACAGCATCTCTCCACTTATTGCATTCCTTTGTCATCTCCTCTGTGAGTTTCAGTGATTTGAGATCAGTTCTCACCACTGCTTCCCAAGTCTTACTTGGTCTACCGCTACTGTGGCTTGCTTCCACTAGGATTACCTTCACTCAGTGATTATCATTCATGTACATCACATGTCCATACCAATGCAGTCTTCTCTCTTGCACACCACTTTGAATTCCTCTTAAACTCAGCTTCTCCCTCAACTCATCCAAGCTCTGTCTTTCTTTCACATCAACAATTAATACAATAAAATATAAAAAGACGGTAACCAATAGAATAAGATAATCTATAAATAAAAAGCTGCTGTAATACTGCAAGAAACCCCAAATATAATATTGTAAGAAATATATAGATATGAGAACAACAATGGTGATGACAATATTTATATTTCACCTTTCTTCATTCTTTTGTCTCTTCCTAAAATTATACCAAAGTAATAAACAGTAGGATCTATAGCTATATATAGAAGGTTCTGCAGGAGTATGGGATTGATGGTCAGCTTCTTGTTGTCCTGAGGTCTCTATACAAATGCCCAAGTATTTGTGTTTGGATAAATGGTGCTAAATCAAAAACATTCCATGTGGGAGTCAGATTCTTCCAAGGTTTTCTTAAAACTTGAATTCTTAAAATGCTCTGCTGCTACCTGAACTGCCCTTAATTCATCCAGTTTCTTTTCACTCCTGAAGAACAGAGGACGGTAAAGTACATCAAGCTCATCTTACCTTTTAAAATAGTGAAGTACTATGCTATAACCAAATATATATATATATATATATATACACCCACACACATCATCATCATCATCATTTTACGTCCGCTTTTCCCTGCTTGCAAGGGTGGGACGGGTCTTATTCAGCACAGCATCTCTCCACTTGTCCCGGTCCTTCGTCATCTCCACCGTGAGCTTCAGTGATCTGAGGTCTGTTCTCACCACCTCCGCCCATGTTTTTCGTGGTCTACCTCTACCACGTCTTCCTTCAACTGGCATTTCCTGGCATTTCTTCACCCATCGGTCATCCTCCATGCGCATCACATGTCCATACCACCGCAGTCTCCTCTCTCGCACACTACATTCTATACTTCTCAGACGCAGTTTCTCTCTCAACACATCCATGCTGGGTCGTTCAAGCTTGCCTCCTTTCTCTCCAGGTGTCGCATATCCTCTGCAGTTGCTGCCCATGTCTCACTACCATGCAGCATCGCGCTCCTCACACAGGCATCATATAACCGGCCTTTCATACCCTTCTTCGTCAGCAGAGGAAGCAGCTCCCTAAACTTCTTCCAACCCGTCCTTATTCTAGATACTATGGCTTCGGAACACCCCCTCCCATGCTAATCTGATCTCCTAGGTACCGGAAGCTATCCACCACTTCTATAGCATCCGCCTGCACTTGAAAAATGTGTCTATCAATGCAACTTCTACTGTCTAATTTCCCTGTACATCTACTGCACACGTATTTCTCCCTACCTGTTAGTTTGCCTGCTATCCCACTACATCTCTTGTGCACACAGGATCTGCATTGTGTGCATTTTATAGAATTTATGCCAGTTCCTTTTCTGCATATCGAACATGGCCATTTCCCTGATGGAATCAGAGTTTTGTCCTCTTTTCTACTCATCAACACTTTTGTCTTAGCTAGGTTCACTCTCAGTCCTCTTGCTTCCAACTGCTGTTTCCAACAGCCAGAATTTATTCTCTAGCTCCTCTACTGATTCTGCTATAAGAACCAGATCGTCAGCATAGAGAAGTTCCCATGGACAGCCAGTCTTAAACTCCTCTGTTATGGCTTGGAGGACTAGAATGAACAAGAGCGGGCTGAGGACAGAACCTTGATGTACTACTACTTGTATCTGGAATTCCTCACTAAACTCCATTCCTACCCTGACTTTACTGACAGCACCTCTGTACAAAGTTTGCTCTGTCCTCACAAGCCATTCCTCAACACCTAGTTTCCTTAGGGACCACCAGATGACAGATCGGGGTACCCTATCAAAGGCCTTCTCTAGGTCAACAAAGGCTAAGTATAGTGGCTTATTCTTCTCTAAGAACCTCTTTTGTAATTGTCTCACCAAGAAGAGGGGATCTGTTGTACTTTTCCCAGGCACAAAACCAAACTGCATCTCATCTAGTTTGACCCTTTCTCTAATTAGTTGTGCTAATATCCTTTCTGCCACTTTCATAACCTGATCCATCAGTTTTATACCCCTATAATTGCTCCTCTCCAGAGCATCCCCTTTACCTTTGTAGCAATTTATGAGAATACTGCTGCACCAGTCTTTGAGTATGACACCACCATATATAGCCTCATTGATGATGCGTGCAACCAGTTTAGTGCCTACGTCTCCTGATGCCTTCAGCATCTCAGCAACTATCCCCGATGGTCCAGCAGCCTTACCATTTTTCATTTCCTTAATCGCCTCTTGGACTCTATATTCGTCAATCTCAATAGCTGGTCCCTCTGTCGGATCTACTGAGGGTAATTTCTCTCTCTCCCATTCGTTCTCCACATTCATCAGTCTCTCATAATGACATTTCCAGGCCTCCTTCTTCTGATCATTTGTGACACTAAGTACACCGGCATCATTCCAGACACATTTATCTCCAACAACATCCTGATTTGCATTGAAACACTGCCTTGCAATGTGGAACACCTCACGCCTCTGATCTTCCCGTCACAGAACATTGGCAAACCACCTACTCTCAGCCTCCCTGCGTGCTAAGTACACTTGATGTCTAGCTTCTCTCTTAGCTGCTGTATATCCTTCTCTACTCCCACCTTTTTTCCAAGCCTTCCATGTTAGTCTTTTGTCTCTAATGGCCTTATCTACTGTGCTGTTCCACCACCAGGTCACTCTCTGTCTGGTTGGAGCTCTGCTCCAGCCACAAGTTTCATCAGTAGCCTGCAGTAAGTTGTCATGTAAGAAATTCCAGTTATTGTCTATGTCATACGTCTCTAAATCATCTTCCATTTCGTCATACACATCTTGAAGGGCTTTCCTAAATTTGTATTTTAGTGAAAGGTCTTTTAGCTTCCAGACCTTTCTTCTCCACACCTTTCTGTATGTCTGATTCCATCTCTTGCCCTCCGAGATATCACTAACGACTAACCTATGCTGTGGGGTACATTCTTCCCCAGGGTATGCCTTGGTATTTGACACCATCTGCCTGTCCTGCTGCCTAACTAGTAAGAAATCAATCTGGCTTATGTGCTCGCCTGATTTGTAGGTTATTAGGTGGTTGACAGGTTTCTGGAAGTTAGTGTTGCAAATAGTACTTGCATCACAAAATTCAAGAAGTCTCACTCCTTCTTCATTTCTTGAGCTGTAACCGTGCCCACCATGTACCCCAGTGTAACCATCCTCGAGCTGTCCAACATGACCATTGAAGTCACCTGCTAGCATAATGATGTCTCCGTCCTCTGTCATTGCGGTTGTTTGTAAAAGTTGTTCGTAAAAGCAGTCTTACTCTTCTTTGCCTAGGCAGAGATGATTGTCAGTAGTCTCCTGCCTACAACTAATCTAAGCTTAATTATTCGATTATTAACTCAAACTACCTCTATTGTCTTATTGATCCATCCCTCAGCCAGGAAAATGCCTACTCCCCCTAACCCATCATCCTTACCTACCCAGAAAAGCTTAGAGCTAATATGTTTGTCTGCGACTGGTCTTGCAGAGGCACCTCTCCATCTCACCTCTTGCACGCAGCACATCTCCGCTATTTCACCAGATCTACCTGTGAGAGTGCCAACATTAAGTGTTGCAACTCTGAGATGCGACGTCTTCATATTTTTGTTGCTCCTATATATTTGTTGCTGTGCTTATAATTGTTTTGGCATTGATACACTGGTTGGATGCCCTTCCTAACATCCTTCCACATATATATATATATATAGACAATATGCCCCTACACCCCCCCACCGCAAGGTGGTCATGGAGGTGCCACGGCAAAAAAAGCACCCAGCCCACACTGTAAAGTGGACGTGTAGGCGCCACGAAAAAGCACCCAGCACTCACTGTAAATGAGGTTGGTGTTAGGAAGGGCATCCAGCTGTAGAAATCAAGCCAAATCAGTTCCTGTATGAGCAAGGCATGGTCAGCCGACCAGACACTGCCCACAACAGGACAACCCGTCTAACCCATGCTAGCGTGGAAGAACGGACGTAAAACGGTGATGATGATGATGATGATGATGATATAAATATATATATATATATATATTTATTATTTATTAAAATAACAGATTAAAGTTTAAGCAAAGAATCGCTGCTTTCACCCTTAACGGGATCTTCTGAAACTAACAAAGTCAATCTGTAAACGCAGAACTGGATATTTCAAAAAACGTTGCAACCGGAGGAAGACAGGAAGACGATACTTTGGTTCATGGTAACGTTCGCTGGATTTTAGTCTTCAATTTTATTATTATTACTATATATATATTATATATATGTATGTAAAAGGGAAACAGAAATAACAACACAATCGGTACAGTATATGGAAAGGATATATTAGGTTAACGCTTGATATAGCAGGAAGAGGGTCTTAACATTTCGGATGCTAGTCCTTCATCAGAAGAAAGAATGAGAAATAAGATAGATAGAGGGGACGACGGGCGGGCTGGAATTGGAAAAAATGTCTTTAGATAAAAATAACAGGTCCATTCATGTTGACATCTCTTGCAAAACTGTTGGTGCTGGCGTTTTGTGTATGATTTATTTTTTAGAAAAGTGGATGATGGAGCGCGTCTACCTGAAATGGAAAATAAACCGTTTTGTAAAAAGAGCTATACTTGTGCATGTGTGTGTGTTATTATACGTCCATACGAAGCTAAGAAGAAATGTGTGTGTGTATATGTGATATATATATATATATATGCACACAACCATCACTCTAAATAATGTTTAAAATTTCATGCCAAAGTTTATTGCTATAGTTGCACTGTGCTGAACTTAAAGCATAGTATTTCAATTAGGGTTAAAATCTGATGTGTTGAGAAGGTTTCAGCTTCAGATTGAAATGGTAGAATCATTTCAACCATCATCAGATAAATGCCAAACTAAATGTTATGTAAATAAACGTGTAACGTTTTTGACAGAGGAGAAAGAATACATTTCAAAAACATTCATTTTTCAAGTAGATACTACTAGATTCCACGTAAAATAAATATGGTAATGTAACTGTGGATTATACTTCAACTTTTCCTGACAGGTATCTTGCTGCTTAAGGAGCATGCTATCATTGACAATTTCATATGGATAATCTATTTTGGTTAAGAAGATTTGAATAACAAAGATAAGATGACTAGTTGCAAACATAGAATATGTTCTTCACTGCTTTTTACTGCCATACTCTCTTCTGGCTGTTTTTGGAACAAACTAATTTGGTGATGAAAGCTGTTAGAAATTTTATTTTTGTGTTTGTTCAGTGTTAGAGTGAAAATACTGTGAAAACACAAAATAATCTTGCTGAAACATTGTCTGTGTATGTGAGGTAGAAAGTAACAGAAAGCTAGATGAGGAGTGGGGATGATTGTGGCATTATTACAGCTCAATACATCAACACTTTCTCTCTCTTCTTCCTCATCCTTTGTAACCATCATCATCATCATTACAGCCCAATATAATAATCTCTCTCTTCTTCTTCCTCCCTAGTATCATCATCATTGTCATCATTACAGCCCAATATAATAATCTCTCTCTTCTTCTTCCTCCCTAGTATCATCATCATCATTGTCATCATTACAGCCCAATACAACCCCCATCATCTCTCTCTTCTTCCTCCCCTTCCTTTGTATCATCATCATCATAATCAAGAACAACAGAAGAAGAAGAATATACATCAATACAGATATCTACTTTTACAAGCTGGTTTGAAGAGATCTAAAATTATCTCACCACATGGGTTTGTTATGATATGCAACATTTTGGAGTTTGTAAATTTAATACACACATACACATCTACATGCATATATACATACACACATTTGTGCAAACATACATATCTACATGCATAAATACATACATATATACATAAATATGTACATACATGCATAAAAATGTACATACATAAATATGTACACACATACATATCTACATGCATAAATACATACATACATACACTTGTACATAAATGCATATGTACATACATTCATACATTTGTACATAAATGTGTACATACATACATTTATATATATACATACATAAAAACAGGTATATATACACACACGAGAATGAGAATAATTAGAGACAACTGCTTAAAATTTTTCAGCATCTTTATTTAGGTTATAAATTCATATTTATACTAATAATTATTTGTACACTTGGCTATATTAGGAAATATCTAAGTGGTAATCTGAAAAAGCTAGGGTTTTCAGGCTAAGAAAATATGCACATGTATTTTTAAAAACAATTTGTAAGAAGAACAATAAAAATATGTAAGACTTTTCTAAAGTTTAGCATATGACACCTTTTGTGTTATTCAAATTTTAGCAAAAGTTCTTTGTGTCTTTGTTAAAAAACAGTTCTCTCCTAAAAAGAGAGAATTGAAATATTAAAAGAGAAAGACACCCATACATGTATACACTTACCTAGATATATAAATACATACATACACACACACTCACAAACATACATACATGCATATATAGATATATACACACAGACATACATGACAACATAGTTGATGTGAAAATTCCATGAAAAAGCCTAGATTAAAAACCATTTCTTTCTCTATTGATGAGAATGACCACCCTCCTTGAGAGGTTTTCAGGCTCAGTATAGCCTTGACTATATTATTTAATGTGACCTTTCTTTCATTTTAAATGTGACAAGGCTGGACCTTTGAATTTACAAGTACAATCCATCTGATGGGATTCCATAAAATTCCCATCTATAGAAAGTTGTTCACAAGATTTGTCTTGACTTCAGGCAATGGTAAAGATACTTGCTCAAAATGCTTCTGTGCAGTGGAAATCAACCTGACATCTCATGATTGTGATACAATTTTCTTAACCACTCAGCCATGCCTATGTCCATGAAGAAAAAACAAAATATTTCAATAATGGTTTCAGATTTAGGCACAAGGTCAACAATTTTGGTGTAGGAGAAAATCGATTAAGTTGATTCCAATGGGGTTCCTCCAAAGGATCTTTAGGATAAAGTTATTTGATAGACTCATAGCTCGGCGATCAGGGAGTCTTTCCACTACTTCTCTAAATTAAAAGATCATGGCTCTGATATTATGGGCACGTAGTTAGAATGTCTCAGGAAAGAATCACTGGATAGATTTTATGGGTAAAATCAAGTGGCAGGACACACAGGGGTAGACTCCAAGCAAAATGGTTGGCTAACACCCATGAGCTTGGCTGGTCTCACTTGGGGATCCAACTGGAACAGTTGGAGACAGCTGCTTCTGACAGGACCTGCTGGAAGGAGTGTTTGCGGACTGTCCCTCCCAGGAATAGATAGTGCTAGTGAAAAGAGAAGAAGACTGAGAGGATGAAAAACAAAGTTGACTTTGATGGTGATTGAACTGAGAACAGGAAACAAGAAGAACTGCTGCAGACCATTTCAGCTGACACACTGCCAATTCACTGCCATAGAAAAATTGATGTACAATGATAATGATATGATGATGAGAAATGGTTGAAGCAACTAATGTAAGAATATTTCAGTTTAACAAACCAATAATTACTTGGAATTCCATGAAGAACTAGAGAATATTCCAATAACATAGAAGTGATGGGAGCAATAGATAGATGTAAGATGTAGAAGAAGAAGAATTTCAGACAGTCAGATAACCAAACATCCTCCCAGAAAGCCATTGAGTCCAATATAGAAAGAGATTTATTCCATCAATCCTATATATATATATAATATATATATATATATATGTATGTATGTATATACACACACACATATATATGTCCCACCCTTGCAAGCAGGGAAAAGCGGACGTAAAATGATGATGATGATATATATATATATATATATATACATATATATAAATATATATATATATATATACATATATATAAATATATATATATATAATCTTCACCATCATCATTATGATCATTTAGCGTCCATTTTCTTTGTGTGCATGTTTTTGTATGTGTGTGTTTGTGCGTGTTTGGGTGTGTGTGTGTGTTAGTCATCCTATATAATGTAGCAGCATCATAGACACTGAAACCACAGATATTTCCAAATGTTTCATCTGTTGAAATTTCCACAATCAATAACAATCAGTCTATTGAATAAATAACCGAGATATTTCTTGTAATCAATAAAGTAGATCTTTCTTATACTTAACTCTCCCTCTCTCTCTCTTCTCCCTCTGACCCAATACTTTAGAAATCTATATCCTATATGTGGAGTAATAAAAAAAATAAATCTGCTATTGAGCTATTAGAAAATAATTTTGCTGCACTCCAACCTTTCTTTCTAAATGTTCTTCATTCATATCTTAATGGCCTTTGCAGACTTTACATTTAGTACAATAATATAATAAGTTGATCACAAATATGTTTATTAATCAGTGATTATAGCCAAGACTGTGTATCTATATTGATCTGAGAAGCTGTTCAAAAACTATATATATTGACCTGTTTAAATAAATCTTTGTGAGATAATGGTGAAGCTGTAGACATGATAACCACTTTTGATTTTGGCCAAGATGAAGGATACTAAGATTTTTTCCTGTAAAAAAAGACAGAAGCTGTCTCTAATATGGTTACATGTTGCTCTCAATGAGATCAATAAATGTACATTGAACACAGTTGGCTTTCCATCACAGATGGAACCAGCAGGGTTCGACTTAAGGGACTGTAAAAGTCAAGATTGCATTACTATCTTCCCATTCTGAAGTGGCAAACAATTCATCTGGGATGCAACATCACCATCATCATCATTTAACGTCCATCTTCCATGCTAGCATGGGTTAGATGGGAATGTACAGTAATATTTTCTCCAGTAACAACTTGTGATGAAATCAGCATCAGAGCCTCAGCAGCAGAAACATCTGGCATTGTGGGTCCCTGAACCACTTCTCTCTATATAAAGCAGCAGCAGTACAGACACAAACACAAAACCAAGGAGGTCAAGTGAAAAATTGAGGTACTCTAGAACACAGCTTCATTTCATATGATTTACTAATATACTTCAATGAATATGTGATGTTGCATATGAGGGTCGACTGAAAAGTTCATAAGCTATGAAGGAGTGATGCTACAGCTGTGAAATCTTGCATGCATTAATTTCAACTATTCTTGCTAATAACTGCATTTGTTTCTTTCCAAGAACTATGTTGAAAATAAACCTCATTTGGTGATTCCATGAGAGTACCTTGGTCAGCCTATGAACTTTTCAGCTGCACCTCATACAAAAAATTATTTTCCTTATTAATCTTCAGATAGTAAACAATAACATTTTGCACAGAAAAATAAGGCTCACTTTTCAGTTGCCGCAAATGAAATAATGTTTCGAAATAAATAAAAAAGTGAGGCTCTCAGTTGGTGACAAAAGTTTGCCCAGGTGTGAGATAAATTAATAGAGCAAGACAAACAAAAATATATTTTATTCCCTGTTAAATACTGACAATGCCAAACATTTCAGTAATTAGAATAACAAGCTGCTTCCATAGTTTTGTGTGAACATGGTTTCATTTTTTATTTGCTTAGACCCACAACACATAAAAACACACCCAATCTGCTCTACTTTAAAACAAAGTTGCCAACCCAACTCCTGCTATAGACCACACACACACCAGAAAGAAGGAGAAGCACAAAAGAGAGCAGACAATTCTTGAAGAACTTTTATGAACTAACCAATAACTAGTAATAATGAAAAAGTGAAAATCATATGGTGCATGTGTTTTTTTTATTGGGCAACATGACCCCCCCCCCCCCCCCCCCCAATATATATATATATATATATATAGGGAAAAATTAGAAATAAGAGGCATCAGATGTTGTTTACTCAAGAGAAGGCTACGTTGGTATGGTCACGTGATGCGCATGAAAGACGACAGCTGTATAAAAAAGTGCAGGGCAATAAAGATAGACGGTAGCCACGGAGTAGGCAAACCCAGAAAAACCTGGGACGACCTGATAAATTCCGACCTCACACACTTACACCTCTCCAAGACAATGTCACTGGACCGAGATCTTTGGCGGTACTCAGTAATAGAGAAGACCCGCCTTACCTAAATACAAAGTAAAACCTACTACAGTCAGTAGGCATCTCTAACAAAATACACCCCCCGTCCCACAACCCCCACCCCATCCACACCGCCCCTTTCAATGTAAAGTTATGTTGGTGCCACAACATCCAGGCCGAAACAAATGAGATCGTGTAGGTGTCACGACAAAAAAAACACAGTCCACGCTGTAATGTGGCCGTGTAGGCAACACGGTAAAAACCTCCCAGTCCCACACTGTAAATGTGGTTGGTGTTAGGAAGGGCATCCAGCTGTAGAAAACCTGCCAGACAGTCCTATGCGAGCAAGACAACCACTCTTGCCTCAAGTGGGAAAACTCCTGTCCAAACCCATGCAAGCATGGAACATGGACGTTAAACGATGATGATGATGGGATGATGATATATATATAAATCAAAAATGTTAATAAATGGAAGCTATCTTTATAAAACCATATTTATTTTATTATATATATTTCAAGGGTACAAAAATGTTGGTACGCTCTCATCAGATAAAATACAAAAATTGGTTTACAGAGAGTGACATATTCAGACAAGAACTTAATGTTGTGAGTTCTATTTGAATGGTTCTATTAAGTTCTTGTCTGAATATGTCACTATCTGTAAACCAATTTTTGTATTTTATCTGATGACAGCGTACCAAAATTTTGGTACCTTTGAAATATATATAATAAAATAAATATGGTTTTATAAAGATAGATTCCATTTATTAATATTATACTACAGAAAAATTGTTGAGTGCTTCTAATCTGTTATAAATTAAATTTGTTGAATAATCAACAAATTAAATAATTCATTGCTTATATATATATATATATATATATATATATATATATATATATATATATATATACACACACACATATATCTATCTTTCTAAGGCGGGTAAAATTCCCGAGATCCATGAACGAGTTCTCTCCAGCGGTCTCTGTCCCTCATTATCGCTGCCATGTCCTACGTCTCCAACAGACCAGTGTCTGTCCTTAGGGCATCAACATACGTTAACCTTGGTCTTCCTCGTCCAGTGTGTCCATGTAGGGGCTCCCACAGGAGCACTGAGCGCAATGTCAACTCTGGATGTCAGTGAGCATGTCCAGCTAATCTCAGTCTCCTCTGTGTCACTTTTGAGCTGACTTTTTGGAGGCTCCCATACAGCTCTGAGTTTTTCATCCTCAGTGTATACTGATTAATGTTCAGAGCCATCCTCAGCATTCTTGTGTAGCACCCATCCACCATCTGAGTGAGTTTCTTGGTCAGTGTCCAAGTCTCAGACCCGTACAGCAGCACAGACTCCACTACAGCAATGAAGAGGCGGATCTTCAGGTCTTTACAAAGGTCCGACTTCCACACCGATCTCAAGCTGTGGCACGCCGCCCAGGCTTTGCTCTTCCTCTCAAACACATCATCTTCTGTATTCCCAATCTTTGTTCCCAAATACAGGAAGCCCTCAACCAATTCTAGTGGCTTCCCGCCTACATTAGTGATCCCCTCTGGCTTCTCAACATTCTCTACCAGATATTTTGTTTTAGTCTCATTCATTCTCAGCCCCACACTCATCGACACTGTCTCAACCTCCTGCATCAAATCCTCTGCCTCCTTCACTGTATTTGTCACCAAAACTACATTGTCGGCAAATTCAGCATCTGATACCTTTTTCGCCTTAACTCTCCTGCTCTGAGCCGGTGCTACAGTAAAGCCAGAGTCCTGGTGTTTCTCCAGTGCAAGGCGCATACAATAGTCCACTACGATGATAAAAAGGTAGGGAGCCAATGTATCTCCCTGGAGCACTCCAGCCAGTATCTCAAAGAACTCTGTCATCCCATCAGGTGTAATGACTTGGGCTTTGGTGTTGGTGTAGAACAGTGATATCAGGTCCACTATCTTCTTGGGGATTCCATAAGCCTGTAAGATCTTCATCAGGCAGTGACAGTCCACAGAATCAAAGGCTTCCTAAAGTCAATGAAAACCATGACCACAGGAAGGCACTTTGCTCTAGCTCCCTCTAATATCCTCCTCAGCATCAGGATGTGATTGGTGGTTGATCTTCCCTCTCTGAAGCCATTCTGGTTTTCCCTGAGCTTCTTCTCCATCTCAGGCTAGATCCTGTTAAGAATCATTCTGTTGAGGGTCTTTGCCACAAGTGACGTCAGTGAGATCCCCCTGTAGTTGTTGGTGTTAGAAAGATCTCCCTTCTTTGGCACTGGGACGATGTTACTGATCCTCCACTGATTCGGGGCAACTCCTTTCTCCAGTGCCCGGTTACAGAACCCCAGGATGATATCCTCAAAATCACACCTCTGATGCCACTCCATCTTCTCCATGAGCCTTGCCCTCCTTGATCCTCTTCTTGGCTCTCTGAAGCTCCTCTCTGGTGAATGGCTCTGTCTCAACATCCAGTTCCTCAAACAGCCGCCTGATCTCCCCAGTGCTCTGGGCTGTGGAGGGTGGCTCTCCTAGTAGGGTCCTAAAATGGTCTAGCCATTTCCTCTTCCTATCCTCGGGTCCCGTTCCCTGGATCTGACTCGAACACCTTCTCTTCCTCCCTGTGATCTCGTTGATGATCATCCAGCTCTCCTTACATCCAGATCTGTCAACCGCTCTCTCCACACTTCTGATCTTCTCTATCAGTGCCTCCTCTCTGGCCTCGGTGTAAGCGGTACACAGTTCTTCCCTCATCACTTCAACAGTCTCCATCCTCTCCTCCCTAGGATCAGCATAGAATTGGTCCTTGGCAGCTTTCAGGTGTTCTCTGGCTGCACACACTTTTGGGTTTGCAGAGCTGACATGCTTCCTTTTGTTCTTTTTCCTCGGCACCAGGGTTTCACTTGCTTCCGCCACTGCATTGGTGAAGTGCCCGTACCTCCTCGTCACACTCTCCTCAGTCCATCTAATCTCTCTCTCCTTTGTCTCTCCACACAGAGCACTGAACCTGTTCCTCATTTCCACTGTGAACCTCGCCTGTAGCTTATCTTCCTTGAAAGCTCCCCAGTCATAGATTACTCTCCGGGGCTGAGCCTTGAATGAAATCAATCTGAGACTTGGACAGGTGCATATCTGAGATGTAGGTCCACATCTTCCCCGGATTCTTCCTAAACCTTAGGTTGGTCGCTATCAAGCTCGCTTCCAGCAGAATGTCTCTCAGTAGCTTTCCATTTCGGTTGGTGTTGTTATTGAAGTACCAGCAAGGATCTTCACTGCCCTCCTTACTCAGATGTGCATTAAAGTCCCCCAAAACAAGCAGGATGTTGTGTGCTTGTGTGGTGTTGACAGCTCTACACACCTCCTCATGGAACTCTTCTGCACTTACATTACTGTCTCCCTCGGTTAGTCTTGGGTTTCCATTGAAGGTCACCCTCAACACTCGCGGGGAGACAGACATTATTTCCCTCACCAATAGACTGGTTTTTGTGCTGAAAACAAAACCCACTCCTCCCACTGCAGCATTGGTCATGTTCCTCGCTGCCAATGTGGTGATGAGCTGGCTCCTCTCCCCAATCATCACACTCCTCACGGATCATCATGTAGGATCCTGTGTTCTTGGATCGCAAGTATCTGTATACCACTCTCCTCGAACAGATGTCCCAACTCCTCTCTCTTCTCCAGAGTCCGAATAGTCCTCACATTCAAAGTGCCCATTTTGATGGCTCTTCTGCAGGACAAAACTGCATTCTTTATATTTGTCTCAGAGACAGCTGATACATCATCCACTGGACCTCTCTGTGGCTCTAAGCCAGCAGAGTCATAACGACCAGACTGCTCCTTGACAGTGTAATTAGGGGCTCTAACCCTAGTGCTGTTAGATCGACTCTCCATATTTCTTTTAAATGGCTGACAATACCTTACCGGCGCCACTCAAATAAGGTAGTTATTTAACACATAAATGGAGTCCTAACAGGTACTACTACTCCGAGCCAGAGCAGACCTGGGAGTTATGACAACTAAGAGGTAACTCCACATTCCCCACAGCTCCTGAACTCCCGAACTGGAGCCTTGCCACTGGATTAGTTTAATGTCATACCCAGGACACATATATATGTATATATATATATATATGTACACATACCAGCCAGGTAGATTATATCCTTTCCAGAAGACGTGACAGAGTGTCTGTTGTAAACACTAAATCCCTCCCCCATGAAGAATGCACCTCCCAACATAGACTGATAATTAGCGACCTCATAGTCAGGACGAGACGTACTCGACAGCAGAAAAGGACTATCCTCAGGAGAAAAATATGGAAGCTAAAGGACCCCACAGCCAGAAATAAATTTAAAAGCATATTGCTTGATGCTTTTGACAGTAAGGAAGAGCATTTAGAGTCGTACAATATAGAGGAACAGTGGGAATTCCTGAAAGCAAACCTGCTGATGGCGGCAGATGAAGTCTGTGGCTGGAGCAGGCCTATAGGCAGGAGGAGAGTAACATGGTGGTGGAACAGTAAGGTGGAGGAGTAAATTAAGGCCAAAAAGCAGGCTTGGAAAGTATGGCGGGATGGGGGAAGTAGAGAAGACTATCAAGTGGCCAGGAGGGAAGCTAGGAGACAAGTGTACTTCGCAAGAAGGGAAGCAGAGGAAGGAAAGTTCAAGCATGTTCTACAACGCGAGGACCAAAAACGTGAGGTGTTCAGGATTGCTAGGCAATGTGTCAAGGAAAACCGTGATATTGTCGGGGAGAAGTGTGTACTTAATGATGATGGTGTACTTGCCATCACTGACGCTGATAAGAAGGTAGCTTGGAAGTGTCACTACGAAAGGCTACTAAATGAGGAGAATAAATGGGAGAAAGACAGTCTCCCCCACATCGACCCAATAGAGGGACAGCAGTGTTAGTCGAAGGTAGTATAATAAGTAAGGCAATCAAAGATATGAAGACGGGTAAGGCGGCTGGGCCTTCGGAAATAGTTGCTGAAATGCTGAAAGCTTCTGGAACGGTGGGACACACCATGGTCACCCGGATAGTAAACCAAGTCATACAGAATGGGGTTGTTCCGAAGGACTGGCGTAGCAGCATCATCATGAACTGCTACAAGGGTAAAGGAGATGCCCTAGATAGGAGTAACTATAGAGGCATTAAATTAATCGACGAGGTCATGAAGGTCACAGAAAAAGTAATAGCGCAACTAATCAGAGAGAGAATTGATCTAGATGAAATGCAGTTCGGGTTTGTGTCAGGCAAAAGTACCACAGACGCTCTTTTCATTGTACGACAACTACAGGAGAAGTACCTAGATAAAAGTAAACCCCTATACTTAGCTTTTGTCGACTTGGAGAAAGCCTTCGACAGAGTCCCTCGTTCCATTATCTGGTGGGCTCTCAGAAAACTAGGTGTTGATGAATGGCTTGTGAGAGCTATACAAGCCATGTATAAAGAAACAGTCAGCAAGGTTAGAATTAACAATGAATACAGTGAAGAGTTTAGAGTAAAAGTTGGTGTTCATCAGGGCTCCGTTCTTAGTCCCCTACTATTTATTATTGCCCTTCAGGCTATAACAGTGGAGTTCAAGACCGGCTGCCCATGGGAACTCCTATATGCAGATGATCTAACGCTCATAGCTGAATCAATGGCCGAACTAGAGAAGAAATTCCAAACATGGAAGCATGGCCTAGAATCAAAAGGCCTTAAAATTAACCTATCTAAGACTAAAGTTCTAGTTTGTAGGAAGGAAAATAGGGCACCGGTCCCATCCGGGAAATGGCCATGCTCAGTGTGTAGGAAAGGAGTAGGTAGAAACTCCATTTTATGTCCCAAATGCAAAGTATGGGTGCATAAAAGATGTAGTGGGATCACAGGTAAGCTAACTAAGAACATAGATTTTATATGTGGCCGGTGCTCTGGTGCAATAAGTAGCAGCAAGTGTTCACAGAATACTAGCTCTTTCAATTGCACAGATGGTTCTATAGAAATAGTGGACAGCTTCCGTTACCTGGGTGACAAAATCAGCAGTGGTGGAGGGTGCTCTGAAAGTACAGTAGCTAGAGTTAGAACTGGATGGAAAAAGTTCAGAGAGCTTATACCACTATTAGCCGCTAAAGGGTTCTCCCTAAAAATGAAAGGCAGGCTGTTTGATGCCTGCATACGAACAGCAATGTTGCATGGCAGTGAGACCTGGGCATTGTGTGCAGAGGATATACGCAGACTAGAGAGGAACGAAGCTTGCATGCTCCGCTCCGCTGGATGTGTAATAGTAATATACGTGAACGGCAAAGCATAAACGAACTAAGGGAAAAATTAGAAATAAGAGGGATCAGATGTTGTTTACTCGAGAGAAGGCTACGTTGGTATGGTCACGTGATGCGCATGAAAGACGACAGCTGTATAAAAAAGTGCAGGGCAATAAAAATAGACGGTAGCCATGGAGTAGGCAGACCCAGAAAAACCTGGGACGACTTGATAAATTCCGACCTCACACACTTACACCTCTCCAAGACAATGTCACTGGACCGAGATCTTTGGCGCTACACAGTAATAGAGAAGAACCGCCTTACCTAAATACAAAGTAAAACCTACTACAGTCAGTAGGCACCTCTAACAAAATACACCCCCCGTCCCACTACCCCCACCCCTTTCAATGTAAAGTTATGTTGGTACCACAACATCCAGGCCGAAACAAATGAGGTTGTGTAGGTGTCACGACAAAAAAAAAACACACAGTCCACGCTGTAATGTGGCCGTGTAGGTAACACGGTAAAAACCTCCCAGTTCCACACTGTAAATGTGGTTGGTGTTAGGAAGGGCATCCAGCCGTAGAAAACCCGCAGACAGTCCTATGCGAGCAAGACAACAACTCTTGCCTCAAGTGGGAAAACTCCCGTCCAAACCCATGCAAGCGTGGAATATGGACGTTAAACGATGATGATGATGATGATGATGATACACACACAAACATATATATGTATATATATATACACACAAACATATATATGTATATATATATACACACACACATATATATATATATATATATATATATCACCTTGATCATCTTGACCGACCAGTCTGTCGGGCGCCAATTGGCGCCGCTGGTCACAGCATGTCGTGCTGTTTTAGCCATAAGATAACACCATCCCACTGGCTGAGCAGGCCGGTACTCATTTCTACAGCTGAGTAAACTGGAGCAATGTGAAATAAAGTGTATTGCTCAAGGAAACAACACATCACCCAGTCCAAGAATTGAACTCACAGCCTTTCGATTGCAAGTACAATGCTCTAACCACTAAGCCATGCACCTTCACATATATATATATATGTACGTGGGAAAGTAAGAAATGGGAGAATAGACCGTTAAAACATGTTTATTTAAAACAGCGCCTACGTACGTTTCGCCCAGTTGGGCTTCTCAAGGGCTTAAATAATCAAAAGTGTTCCTTACATTGCTCGAAAAGAGTTTTCGGGGTTAAATCCACGTCAAGGTTCATTGCTCGCAAAAATAGCTTGTTTTGATTTTGCAGCAGGTCAAGGGAGGTAACTCTGGCCGGTGTTAGGGCAGTCTTTCCCGGACAAATTTTTTTTATCCGCTACGAGATGAGGTTACAACCTTACCATTGTCGATACGCATGTAATCAACGCTTATTTTGAGAGTTTTTTTTATAGGATTTTGAGAGGTTTTTTAATATGATTACTTATATGTTTAATGTTTTACATTGGAAAAATATTGAAAATCCCAGTTTTGTTTATTTATTAGTTATTATGAGATAATTTTGACAAAGATATGTTTAGAGATATATTTAGCCAGAGTTAGTTATTGGTTATAACTCTAATATTAAATTACAAAAAATTAAAACATTAATTAAAAGTATAAGAAAATACTAAAACCATTTAAAAATCAAATATTAACAATTCTAGACTAAATTCTTGAAAATTCCTGGAAAAACTTTCTAAGAGATTTTTAAAAGATCTCAAAAAGACTCCGAAGATACTCAAAAAACCTTTTAAAAACATTTAAAAAGTGTTTAAAATTAATTAAAAACCTAAAATTATTCAGGAAATATAATTAAAAATCTAAAATTATTCAAAAATATAAAGAAATATTAAGAAATATTAAAAAATACTTTTAAATATTTAAAAATATTAGAAAAATACTAAAAAATATATTAAAAATATTAAGGTGACCCAAAAAATAGTTTTTTTGGAAATATTTTTTAAAAAGAATTTCAAGTAATTTTTCTAAAAACATTATGAGATATTTTGGAAGTAAGATAAATAAAGATAAAAAAATAATAAAGATAAAAAATAAAGATATTTAAGAAGTAAAAATATTAAAAAGTAAAGATTTAAGAAGTAAATTATATATATTTAAGAAGTAAAAGATATTAAAATTAGAAATACATTAAATTTAAATTTAAAGATTTAGAATTTATGAACATATATGCATATAGTTTAAGAAATGAGATTATAGGTGTTTGGATAAAGTAAACACTATGTAGAGAAGATTAAACGTGTAATTATATTTTAAATATAGATCTAAAAGTTGAGTTTTGGCGATGTTAACAAGAACCAAATAAATTGTTACGTAAATTAATAGAGTTCTTACATTTAAGTATGAAGAAAATTTCTTCAACACACAATTTGCAAAATTTGGATAAAGCTGTGTTTTTGTAAGCAGGTGCTTATGAAATTATATTCCAAGATAAAGAATAGTCTCTATTTTTGGATTTTAAGTTCCATATCAAGTTGGATAGAGAAGTTGAAGATTTTTTACCAATATTATTAAATGAGCATTTATGGTTATTGAAACGAGATTTAAAGTCTGTAGAAGTTGAGCCAACATAGTTAAAAATATTATCATTGCTTTTGACATTGCATTTATAGACCATATTTTTAACTAAACAGTTATTTTTTAAAGGACAGTTAGATTTAATTCTACAATTACATTTATCAGAGTTTATATTATTTGGAACAGTATTATTATGTTGGATATTGCTAGAGTATTAGTGCTATTCTGGTTAAGGTTTAGATTTCTATTATTGATTCTATTTATATTTTGTGCTAGGTTCATAGTAGTAGAGTAAGATAGTTTAATTGTATGTCTGTTAAAGATTGAGTAATATCTATGGGCCTTGGGAAAACATTTATCAAGAGCTTTAAAAAATAGTTTAGCTAAAGGTGTTTTAATACTTAGTGAAAATGGAGGAGCATATCAGATTATGTTTCTAGTTCTATTTCTTCTGTTAGTTTTAGAGTTTATGCTAGGTTTCTTAATATAATTATAATTAATATTATGGTTAATTGCCTTATCATTATTGTCGATGTATTTAATTTCATTATTATAGCCTGCTCTACTTAAAGCTTCGTTATAATATTGTGACTTATCTTCAAATATATTTTTATTCGCTGAGATTCGAGAAATACGTTGTTGTACAGAATTTACGATAGTGTTCTTAACGGATCAGGATGATTAGAGTTGAAGCTAACATAATTTAAGTTCTCATTAATTTTATGGAATGGATAGTATAGCCCAGTATTAAGGTTTAATGTTACATCTAAAAAGTTAACAATTTTATAATTATTCTCTATTTCAACTTAAGATTATTGCTATTAAAAAATTATATTATTGATTTTCTTTTTCTATTGATTTCACAATTATTATTATTTTCAATTAACAGCAGCATATCATCACGATATAAACCACCAGTCATCTGTGGTAGTTTTCTATGTAATGTATTGTTAATAAAAAGTCCCATAAGATCTTGTGGTGTTGGGAAGGGCATCCAGCTGTAGAAATCAAGCCAAAATCAGTTCCCGTCCCACCCTTGCAAGCAGGGAAATGCTTAATTAAAAGCATTTTGAAGACCTTATGCTATTGTTTTAAAGTAGTGACATAGTTACTACTTTAAAACAATAGCGTAAGGTCTTCAAAATGCTTTTAATTAAGCATACAGTGTATTACCAAATACACTATATATACATTCATATATATATCATCATATAAATCATCATCATCATTTTACGTCCGCTTTTCCCTGCTTGCAACGGTGGGACGGGAACTAATTCTGGCTTGATTTCTACAGCTGGATGCCCTTCCTAATACCAACCTCATTTACAGTGAGTGCTGGGTGCTTTTTTTCCGTGGCACCTACACATCCACTTTACAGTGTGGGCTGGGTGCTTTTTTGCCGTGGCACATCCACAACCACTTTGCAGTGGAATGATAGGGACCCCAGTCCTATCATCTCATTTCTACAGCTGAATAAACTCGAGCAATGTGAAATAAAGTGTCTTGCTCAAGGAAACGACACATCACCCGGTCTGAGAATTGAACTGATATAAAGCACTCAACAGATTAGTGGAGTAAATATACAATATATTAACAAATGGAAACTATATTTATAAAACCATATTTATTTTATTATACATATTTCAAGGGCCACCAAGGCAAATTATGGTGCACTTTCATCAGATAAAATACAATACAGATTAGTTTTATAAATAAATATTGATATACCCTGAAAAAAGACAACCTATCCAGGAAGCTCCAACCGTTAAGGTTGTCTTTTTTCAGGGTATGTCAATATTTATTTATAAAACTAATCTGTTTTGTATTTTATCTGATGAAAGCGCACCATAATTTGCCTTGGTGGCCCTTGAAATATGTATAATAAAATAAATATGGTTTTATAAATATAGTTTCCATTTGTTAATATATTGTATATTTATATATATATATATTTATATTTATTAAAATAACAGATTAAAGTTTAAGCAAAGAATATATATGTATATATATATATATATATGTAGGTATATGTATATATATATATATATATCATCATTCATCATTTCATTTTACGTCCGCTTTTTCCCTGCTTGCAGGGTGGGACGGGAACTGATTCTGGCTTGATTTCTACAGCTGGATGCCCTTCCTAACACCAACCTCATTTACAGTGAGTGCTGGGTGCTTTTTTGCCGTGGCACCTCCACGACCACTTTGCAGTGGAATGATAGGGACCCCAATCCCTATCATCTCATTTTTACAGCTGAGTAAACTGGAGCAATGTGAAATAAAGTGTCTTGCTCAAGGAAACAACACATCACCCGGTCTGAGAATTGAACTCACAACCTTTCGATTGCAAGGCCAATACTCTAACACTGAGCCATGTGCCTCCTAAAATTAAAATTTATATATATGTATGTATATATATGTATGTATATGTATATATACATAAACATATATATATCATCATCATCACCGTTTTACATCCGTTCTTCCACGCTAGCATGGGTTAGTATATATATATATAAGCAATAAGTTATTTAATTTATTGATTATTCAACAAATTTAATTTATAACAGATTAGAAGCACTCAACATTTTCTTCTGGAGTATAATATCAATAATATTAATAAATGGAATCTGTCTTTATAAAACCATATTTATTTTATTATATATATTTCAAGGGTTCCAAAATATATGTATGTATATATATATATTATATATATATATGTATATATATATATATATATATATAGTTCAAGGAAATAACAAAACTGAGATACAAAAAGTCTTACTTTCAAGCTTTATCTGGAAAAGGAGAAAGAAAGTTCAACATGTTGGGCTTTAGCCCTTTTTACAGGAGTACAAACTAAGGGAAAGCAATTTGGAGAAGAACATGGAAACTGAGGGAGCCCTTGGCCAGTGTCAAATGTATCGATGACCTGCTTGGTGCTCATGGCAGTAAGGAAGAGGAGGTAGAGACTTATAACATAGAACAGTGAGGGTTCCTGAAGGTGACAGCCATGATCTGTAGTTGGAACAAGACTCCAGGACAGAGAGCAGCATAGTTGTGGAATGAGGCAATTAAAGTCAGACATGGAAAAACTGGCAGAATAGGGGAAACACAACAATACCAACTTGTATTTCCCAATTCACTATATACATGGTTACCACATTGCACACCACTCCAGATGCTTTCAGCATTTCAGAATTTATTCCTTGTAGTCCAGCTGTTTTGCCTGTCTTCATATGTTTCATACATATCAAGAAAACCCACAAAACTAGCAGGTCCAGCTCTATCTACAGGATAGAGTGGGAAGTTCTGGCTGTTGAGGACGAGGTATGCAAATACTATTGCATACAAATTCAGAAATTTCCCTGAACAAACTAAGGACATTGAAACATAGTGGAGACTGTTCAGCTTGGCAGTTTCTGTATCAGCTGTTAAATGAAGCAGTTGAAAGTGACTCAGTATGGCAGGGGAACACCTTGATTAAATCAGGATGTTAAAGATGCTACCCGAGCAAAGAAGGAGGCTGACAATGCTTGGTTTGGAAATAAGTCTTCCTTCTTGTACTCACAGTACAAGCAGGCATTAGCCACAGTCGAGAAAATAATAGTGCTCAAGACAGGGGAGGACTTTAGATCAGTAAATAAAGTATTCTGGTAGCCCATCTACCAACTTTGTTATAAGATTTATACATCAGATAAATGTTGCTTCATGAATCTGGCAGACAAAATCTGTATGGATAAGACCTGTTGTAATAAGATGTAGCCCTGCATGCTTGTTACCAATTGAGATGGAGGGAACTATCTGTATGAAGAAGGCCTGTGAATTAGATTGGATCTTGCAGTGTATCTTCTTCTCTCTCTTGTCGAATAACACATTTGCCATTTTGTTTGCAAGGTTCATGAAGCAACATTTATCTGATGTATAAATATAGTAACATACTAGCAGAATTTTGTTATTGTGTATGCAAAAATATCTGTACATGAATATATAATTATATATATATATATATTAAAATAACAGATTAAAGTTTAAGCAAAGAATCGCTGCTTTTACCCTTAACGGGATCTTCTGAAATTAAAAAAATCAATCTGTGAATGCATAAATATTTCGAAAAACGTTACACACTATATATATATATACACACACTACAGGGTGTGGACGATATTTGTTCGCAATTTACAACTGCTAATTTTATGCCAATTTGTTTTACTTCCATTGTCACAACATTGGTCTTAGGTGTCTTCATAAAAACAGCGACTATATTTCCATTATTTATTTTCAGAATAAATGATTATGAATAATTTTGAACCTCCAAATTTGTGGAAGAGACACGGAGTTCTTCTTGGAATCCGCGCCGGGAGGACAAATAAGGAAATTTCAGACTTTCTCAGCGTCAGCAGGAGTATGGTGGAAAAGGTCAGAAAGGAATTGGAAGATTCAGGATTCGACTACGAAGCAACATCAGAGAGGAAAACACATGATCGACGATCAGACGCCTTCAGAACGTCCGAGTTTGTTGCTGAAGTTCAGGATATCATCAACAATGAACCTAGCAAGTCGATGCGTGCCATTGCAAGGGAGAAAGGCATGGATGAAAAGCTCATTAGGCTGGTGGTACATGAAGACATTTAATATGTTTCATACAAGATGAGGAAAGGACAATTTCTGTCAAAGGCAATGCAAGAAAAGTGACTGAAGCACGCAAAGAAGCTGATCAACAAGTTGAAACACCCACTGGAGCCAGACATGCTGTGGTTTTTCTCCAACGAGAAAAACTTCTGCCAAGACCAGAAGATCAACTCCCAGAACAACAGGTGGCTTGCTGTCTCATCCAAAGACATGCCCAGAGTCATGCAGACAAAGTTTTCAGCGACAACATTGGTCTTAGGTGTCGTCATGCCACCTCACTTCTTCCCTGAGGGCCTCAAACTGAACACCGATGGCTACATCCACATTCTGAGCGAGGGAGTAAAGCCCTGGATTGACCAGGTAGCTGCAGGTAGGCTGTACGTGTGGCAGCAAGACACAGTGCCCTGCCATACCAGCCAAAAGACCCAAGCATGGCTGTCAGAGAACTTCGTCGACCACACTTCACCTGACATCTAGCTGCCCAGAGTCATGCAGACAAAGTTTCCAGCGACAACATTGGTCTTAGGTGTCGTCAGCAGTCACGGTGACGTCATGCCACCTCACTTCTTCCCTGAGGGCCTCAAGCTGAACACCGATGGCTGCATCCACGTTCTGAGCGAGGTAGTAAAGCCCTGGATCGACCAGGTAGCTGCAGGTAGGCCATACGTGTGGCAGCAAGACTCAGCGCCCTGCCATACCAGCCGAAAGACCCAAGACTGGCTGTCAGAGAACTTCGTCGACCACACTTCACCTGGCATCTGGCCTCCCAGCTCGCCTGATTGCAACCCCCTCGACTTCTTTGTGTGGGGCGCAGTGGAAAGAGACACCAACAGATCTAGCTGCAATATGAAAGACGATCTGAAGGCCAGGGTCACAAGTGCCATTAGGGGCTTAAGTCGGGGGACAGTGATGAAGGCCTGTAGCCGGTTCCGAGGCCGCCTTGAGGCCGTCATCAAAGCCAATGGCGGGTTTATCGAGTGAGATCGAAAGAACAAGTCATGAAGACAAACTGACCCAAGTTTGATAAATATATCTTAAAAAATAAAACTATTGTGTTATTTTTTCCTCGACAGTAATCTTGAGAACAAATATCGTCCGCACAGTGTCATAATGTCGTAATGCAGAGAGTCAGACATACAGACAGATATTATAAGGGCGCAACGTTATATCTATGTATCTATCTAAAAAGAAAGACTAAGAATTATAGAGAGAGATCGCTAAATCACCTAATGCGGTCCCTAGGGCATTGAAAATTTGAAACTTTTTTTTTCTCAAAACACTCACAGGACCATAAGTATTACATGTGTAAAGTTTGAAAACAATCGGTTGGGTGGTTCTCGAGTTTTAGGGAGCTGACAGACAGACATTCTCTGTTTTAGATATATAGATATTTAGGCACAAGGCCAACAATTTGGGAGAGAGGAAAGATGATAAAATCGACCTCAGTACGTTACTGATATTTTATTTTATCAATGCTGTAAGGTTGAAAACCAAAGCTAACCTTGGTGGGATTTAAATTCAGAATGTAAAGGGACAAACTATCTGATACAAAGCATGTTGCCTGATGCTCTGCTGATACTGCTAATCCATCTGGCCTCATATCAATAGCAACATGTTAATGAATAATTGTTTCTACTTTTGGCACAAGGCCAGCAATTTCCCAGTGTATTACTGGTACTTTATTTTATCGACCCCCGTAAGGATGAAAGGCAAAGTTAACCTCGGCGGGATTTGAACTCAGAATGGCAAGGGCCGTATATCTATGCGTCAAAGCATGGCGTCCGACCCTCTACCGATACTGCCAATTCACCGAATAATGATCTCACCTAGATGACAGATGTCCAGCCAAGCTTTAAGATTCAATTTGCTACTGAGTAACCACCTTACTTGCTTTTTTTTTGTGGCTACCAACATATCTTACAGGTAAATATCTTAAAGTTCTCACTTTTTAATTGACAAGAAAAATATTGAAGATGTTTTTAAATACTTCCCCTCTACCAGACTAGTTAGAAATTAAAATATAATCTATATATTACTAAAAGTCTATGATTGTTTGCTTGCTTGTGTGTAATGTAATATACAGCCAAAAGGGTGCATAATGGGGAAATACTTTGAAAGGAAGTTGCCCCTGAAATGGAATAAAACAAGTTTTGCGTAAATCGAAGCACGGGTTCCCGAGATATGGGGTTTTCTGGGTACCTGAGAGAGGGAAGGATAGAGAGAAAGAGATAGTGGTTGTAAGAGAGTAGATTGAAAGAGAGACATAGAGAGAGGGAGAGGAGACAGAGAAGGAGAATGGAAGAGAGAGAGCTGGTGGTGTTGTTGTGTGTATATATATGAATGTGTGTGTGTGTCTATGACCAGTGTATATAGATCACAGACATCCACATACATATATACTGTATATATGTATACAAATACACACATTTATATATATATACATACACACACATATATATATGGGCCTTCCAGCTTCATTTCACATTATATACATGTCTATGTATATTTTAATTATTTAAAAATTATTTTTAAGTGAACCCGATTTTTTAAAAATATTCTGAAGTCAATGTGACCCAACAGGTCACGGGTGGTCTAGTAAGAAATATAATTGCAAAGAGATGTAAGGAATATAGAAATTAACCAGAATCTCTTATGAGGCTGACTATGAAGGAGTGATGCTAGAGCTGTGAAATCTTGCATGCATTAATTTCAACTCTTCTTATTAATAACTGCATTGTTTCTTTCTGGTGACTATGTTTAAAAATAAACCTCATTTGGTCATTCCATGAGAGTATCTTTGTCAGCCTATGAACTTTTCAGCCAACTTGCATAATATGAATGTCTCAGGGGGATTGATACATTTTGCATCATAGAGCTTCTTATGAGTTCTTTAAAATTAAAATGGGTGAATTATTCATGAGTTTTACATTCAGCGAAGAAGATTATTACTATTGCAGAATCAATAACACAAAAGATTAGCTTTTTTTATACATGCCAGGTAAATTGTCAAATAATTGCTGAATATGTGATGCATGATAGAACATCCAGGAATGGTTTGACTTGTTTAAAAGATTATTGCTGCCACCCACAATGCAGATGAACAGAAGATGACTAAATAACAAGCATTGACTAATTGACTTGTTGTTGCTAGTTGCTATTAAAACCTCCATTGTCCTTGGTCTTCAGACTGACATCTACTTTTACCAAATTAAGATGATAGCATCACACCTACGGAGCCCCAATGTCCTTGGTCTCCAGACTGTTCTCTCTTGTGACGCTAAACTCCGCCAGTTGCAGACTGCGCATTAACATGTGATATTTCTCTCCACAAAGTTCGATCACCAGCAGTAGAGTTCAAAGAGCAAAGATCAAGTCCAGTCCATAAATTGACATTGTTAAGCCATCATTTTGGCTTCTGGCCTCTGCTTCTCTTATCAGCCAACCTTCCTTCCAGGCATAACTTACTCACACCGCGAGTTGATCTTTTTATATGGCCATATAGTTTGAGTACTCTTGACTTGACAATTGATGTAATTGGTCTAAGTCTGGTAATGTTGAGCAGCTCACTGATACAGAAACAGTCAGTCATAAGTCTCCTGATGTGGTTCTTGAATGTAGAGAGCTTCTGAAGTGATCTTGTCCAATTAACAGTCAAGACCATATAACACAACTGGTAGGATGTATCAAAGATCTTAGCCTTCAAATGATAGGAAACTTGTTTTGATGTTAGTACTTCCTTGTTCTTGTTGAAAGCTGCCCAACCTAGAACAATTTGATATTGCACAGCACCATTGTTGTTTGATGATAGTTTGTGACCGAGATATACAAACTCCGTAACTTGAGCAATTTGCTGGTTGTAGATTGTGAGTTGGAGACTGGCATTGTTCTTATCAGTTGTCATACACTTTGTTTTGGAGATGTTGATGTGTAAGCCAGCCTCCAGCAAATGTTTGGCCAGTACATTCAGAAAGTCTTGCAGATTGGTTCTAGAGTAACTCATGATGGCCAGATCATCTGCATAGCTAAGATTTGATAGGATTTTCATCTTATTCGATAGCCAGAGAATTCTGGCTATCAAATAGGAGGTAAGTGCAGCTATAACTATACAGAAAAGAAGTGCTGATAGTACATCCCCCTGCTTAACTCCCTTCAAGATGTCTATACAGCGTGTAGTTCCCAAGTCTGTTTTGATATATGCTGTTGAGTTGGTGTAAGTTTCTTTCAATAGGTTGAGTTAACTGAGGTCTTGTTTAAGAGTTGCCACAAGCTGGGTAGTTTCACGTTGTCAAAAGTTTTTGTGAAATCAATGAAAGTGATGTGCACAGGGTTGTTGAATTCTATTGATTTCTCAATAATTTATTCAATAGCTAGGATCTGTTCAATGGTGCCTCTTCCAGGTTGATATGCGGCTTGTGTTTCAGGAAATGAGACATAAAGGTCTGACTTCACTCGTGCTGAAATGATACTCATGAAAAGCTTGTAAATGTGACTCAATAGGCTGATAGGACAATAGTTCCCACAATCAAGTCTGCTACCTTTTTTGTAGAGTACAACTATTAATGCTTTCTTGAACATGTCTGGGTTTTACCTTCACCAAATCAGGATGATGGCTTCATGCCTAAGAAAGGAGCCTGTCTTCAGGCTGTCACATCTACTAAATTGGGATTATGGCATCACACCTAAAGAACGGAGCCTTGTGAGGTGGAATGGCTGGTGTAGTGGGTATCACTGACTGTTTGTTCTCTAAGGCCACATTTTTACCCATCTTGTCGGCAGGATGCAGTTGAGATATGTTGCCTAACACTCAAAGGGCAAACACTATGAAATGGGTTGACTGAAAAGTTCATAGGCTGACTAAGAAGGAGTAATGCTAGAGCTGTGAAATCTTGCATGTACTAATTTCAACACTTATTAATAACTGCATTGTTTCTTTCCAGGGACTATGTTGAAAAATAAACCTTATTTGGTCATTTCATGAGAGTATCTTGGTCAGCCTATGAAGTTTTCAGCCATATCTCGTTTGACTTACTGAATGGCAGTGTAGCCTGCCTTATGATGAGCCACATCCTATGGTACCCACTACTTGAAAAAGGTTGCGCACGCTTGCTGTAGAGTTTGCCTCTTCTTCTTCCCCTTTTCTTGTGTTACTGAAATATAATAAAGAGAGGAATAAGACATCAACAATTAAAGATAAAAGAGAGTGATAATGAAAGGTCAATAGAATTTACAGATCTGATAATCTTGCAAATATTTGGTTTGGACCAATAAAACAATATTCTCAACCCACATACATACCTCGATTATTGGGATAAGAACACATTAAGTCGCTTAGCAAATAAATATATAAATAAAAGCTGCAATATTTTAAAAGCGAAAATGGGTTATTCATAAGAAACTATTGATTAACAGATGTCACGTAACAAAATCAAGCATTACTATGAAATCTAAACTTATGTAAAGTTCATATGATATTCACGTTGAAATCGCTTTTTAACATTATATTAACAAGCTACCCCCACTCAATAATAGCGCCCAATATATAAGGTTGGCTTCTTTATATATATAAAGAAAAATAATTGTTTCTACTTTTTGGCACAAGGCCAGCAATTATTCCAGTGTATTACTGGTACTTTATTTTATCGACCCCGTAAGGATGAAAAGCAAAGTTAACCTCGGCGGGATTTGAACTCAGTCCGTAAAGAGACGTAGCTGTGATGCATATTTATATATATATAAAGAAAAATAATAAACCTTGGTTAGATTTCGTGAGAGCAGGGGAAAAAATAATAATAGTAGTGTGCGAATCTGATAAGAATTAACGTATTCTTCTGGGAAAATCTGCTAATGAAGTTGTTTGCAGGAGGAAGGAAATGGAGATTGTATAAATGATTTGGTGCATATCATCTGTTGAATGTAGGTAACTCTTCTCTCAAGTCACTTGCACTGAAATACGTGAGCTATTATTAGCGAGACTTTTTAGTTAGTCACTGCTAACCATAAACCTAATGAAACGTCTTTACAATCCTGATATCCTCCGTATATATGAAGCAGGGTGGGCAAATAAAGATATATCTTTGGTTATGCTTTATGCCATATAGTGTATATACAACACACACACACATATATATATATATATATAGATTTGTTTATATGATATTGATACACAGCAATAATGGTAATAATTAGAGCACATTAAAAACTGAGGCAATATGTACATTATTATATACATATATAATCCAACAAACCTCTTATTACTTAAATATGGTCAGTCTTATTATATAAATACTACATTATATATATAATGACTATGTCTGTATATTTTATAAGCATATGTAATACGTCTTATATTATCACCACCTGATGACATATTTCCTTGAACTATAATTATTCAGAGGTGAAAGCGCCCCGTACTCTTAATTATCTTCCTTATCCCAGAACTACTGACGTATATTATATTGTGAAAAGTAGGTAGAAGGAAATAAGATTAAAATGATTAACGCTCAAATAAAACTTTCAAAAGGGGGTCTTAATGCAACCTCTTTCTATCCAACCCCCGCTTACTTTTAACCATTTTTCACAGTAAAGGAATGAGTGCTTTGCGCCCGTTTTCTTTCACACCAGAACGTACCTATTTTCAAGCCAATTTGGTTTATAACAAGTTTTTTAAGAGTGTATAAACCTGGAAAAAAATTAGACTGATGGTAACTAAAAAAGAAGGGGGGGGGGGAATAGGTGAGATCTGTGAAAAGGGTCACCTGTAAGTGTTAATGTTAGAACCTGACAAAACGTGAGAGAAAGAGATTGATGGATAGATAGAAATAAAGAGAGAGAGAGACGGTGAGCATGTAAAAGAGAGATAGAGTAGCAGTAGCACGTGTAGAATGTTGCTAGGTGTGACATTGCATTCTGGGTAAACCAGTCGTCCGTGCCACCACGTCGACTACCTCTACTACTACTACTACCACCACCACTAGTGTTGCTGCTGCTGCTACCGCCGCCGTCCGCCATTTTGTGTGTGTCTCGTTGTCTTAGTGTCTGTCTCTGTCCTCACGTCGAATAGGTAAGCACAAACTTTTTATTTTTTTGCATACTCATCCCCAACCTTTCAAAGAAAGAACCATCTACCCGTTGGAAACATTAATTTACCAATTTCTGTAGTAGAAAATGTGACATTTTGTTGTTTTCTCTCACCGCACGTCACTGTTACTTCACAGCCATTGGTGAATGTAAGAACGGTTCAGACCTATCTAATATCTACACGCATATATTTACACCATCACGCATTTATATACACACATATATGTATATATAACGGCTCATTTTATCTTTGTAAACATACATTTATCCATATTGTTTGCTATTTGCTCAAATATTCATTTTTTTCTCATTCTCTGTCCTGAGTGTTTGATGGAGAAATTCGCCTACTTTTTTTCCCAGTAGTCTCTCCTCCATTGAAATCATTGATGTAGATAGGGGGAGTGAGTGAGAGATGTTATTATAGAGGGAGGGAGTCAAAGAGACAGGTTGATCGACAGAGAGTATGAGAGGCAAGGTTAATAGATGGAGTAAGTGAGAGAGACAAGAGAAACGAGGTTAATATAGGGAGTAAGTGAGAGGGAGGTATGCCGACAGATGGAGTGAGTGGTGAGAGAGGCAAGTAAGCTTAATATAGAGAGTGAGTGAGAGAAAGGTATGTGAAGAGAGGGAGTGAGTGAAAGCGAGGCAATTCGAGTATGGAAGCAACGCTGTAGTGTGGGAGGAGAACGATTGAAATTCTTACACTTCTCACATTAAACCTTTTAAAAAGACAAACCAACCAACTAAAGAAAAATGGGGTACATCTTTTAACTTGATCCCCTTAGTGTCTTTTATGGTGGAGCAGCCATGAGAAGTACGGAAGGAAGGAACTTTTTCCTTCCAAGTGGAGACATCCGGCGGCACCTCCTCCAACTTATCATCATCATCAAACTCATTTAAGACAATGGTGGTATATTATACTAGATAATAATAATTGTTTCTACTTTTGGCACAAGGCCAGCAATCACCCAGTGTAATACTGGTACTTTATTTTATCGACCCCGTAAGGATGAAAGGCAAAGTCAATACTAGATAATAATAATAAGCAATTGTTACTGATAAAAACCACCGCTATTACCACCACTACTACTACTACTAAGTGTAATGAGACAGCAATATTAAGATTACTACTATTATTGCTACTGCAGTTAAGGAAGTCTAAGGTACTGTTAGCTGATGTTAGTAGGGGAGGGTTCAATCCCTAATATTGGTGATGGTATTGGATCAGTCCAAGGGCATAGCTATTACTGATGTTTAAAGGTTCAATCTAAGAACACGGCCATTTTCTTTTTTTTTTTTTTAAATATATATACAAGAATCCTGTCAGATTGAGTGACTGAATAATCTCCATTTTTATATATGTCTTCACACACACACACACACATACATATATATTTCTTAGAGATCCATACACATGTATAAATATGTGAGTCCCGGATTCAATCGATGAATAACTATAGTAAGATACTCAAGTTGCAAACTGCTACATTGGTAGAAGTTTCTAATAGCAAGTCTGTATGTGTGTATATATATATATATACACACATACATGCACGTGGGTGTGTATAGGTAGTAGTGAGTTTAACGTTAACAGCTTTCTCTCCCTGTGACCCCGTTTAAAAAAATGCTTTAACAGAGACAGTATACCACCCCGAGCTATAAAATGGTGTGGGGTGGTGTTTGTATATAGTCTTTGATGTCTGTCTCTCCCTGCTTCCTTCATTCAATATTGTTTGTGTTTAGGAATTTTACTGACTTTTTACACTTGTCTTCTTTATCTCCCCCCGTCCCAGGCACCGTCTCCCTCCAGTAAAACGGGTTGTCACTTGCTGCTACTGGGAGCTAATGTCTACATGATCCTATTTTAGTAGGGAAGGGCGATAAATTGATATTTAGGGTACCAAGCTGTCACGCCTCAGCACCGGTGATTTTAAGCTTTATATATTGGTAGGAACGGGCGATAAATTGATATTTAGGGGACCAAGCTGTCACATCTCAATACCAGTGAATTTTAGCCTTACATATATTGTTTGTACTCACACGTGTATTTACGCATATATATGTATGGAATGATATACATGTGTATAATTGCACCCCATTTTTACATACAAGCATTGTATGCATATAAGGTTTTGAACAAGTCCAGTTGATAATTCGCACACTCTATTACCTCTTACGTGTTCCAGCCGACAGACTGAGGCCATGTTGGGGCACCTAGGTTTTTATTTTGTGCAAAACAAGTTCGACTTGCACATAAGTATATGCGGCATATATATATATAATATATCTATAAAAGTGTGTGCATTTATTAAATGAATGACTTTTACAAGACAAGTCTTGTTTCCTCCATTTTAGAGTATATGTATGCATATATACTACCATGTATATGCGAGTGTGTGTGTATGTATCTATATATATTATATATATGTGTAAATATATATATATATATATATATATATATATATATATATATTATATATATGTGTAAATATATATATATATATATATATATATATATATATATACACACACATGCGCACATACACGATGAGTTCTTATTGAAATATCTTTGACGATCGTCTTCCACTTCCTTTTTATTCTGTGATGATGATGATTATTGTTGAAGGTCACCAACTGTTTTTAGCTGTGGATTTCTGATACACTAACGGCAATTACTACTACTACTACTACTACTACTACTACTACTAAGCACTACCATAGCAATTGTGGCTGTCTGTCTGTCTGACTGACTATATAGAACATTGGTTCTGCTATTATTCTACTGCTGTATTTGCTACTGTCTTTACATAAACTGAACTACTGGCATCTCCCGGTTTCAAATCAACTCTTGGTTTTTTAGAATAGTAACAGTTTATGTATATATATATAATGGCCTCAGCCAGATGGCTGGAACAGATATAAAGAGTATGTATATATATATATATATATATATATATGGTAGGGGTGATATCGAACAGATGTTGATACTAGGGGTGAGCAATCAATTATTTTAATGATAGCGGCAATTCTCAATGAGGGCATTATTGTGGATTAATGGAGAGAAAGAAAAGAAGAAAACCGTTTAATATTGTAAGATTGACAGGAATGTTTGCAAAATGGCTCCACTATATTGTAGTTTACTCATGCCATCAGCATACTCCATTCTTTATCTTTAAGTCAACCCTCCCCCCGTCCACGACATGGAACACTGTAATCTACTACTGTTCAATAGTGCATGCCTCACTTAGCAGTAGTAGTAAATTGGTGAGGAGAGAGTCACTAATATTACTACTATTAGTAGTAGTAGTAGTACTACTGCTGCAAATAGTAGTAACACTATATATTACTACTACTATTAGCAGTTGTGATTTGAAGGCTTAATCACCTGGCTCTCCCTCTGCTGACTGTTGCTGTGCAGCATGGTAAGAAAATCAATGAAGGTGGTGGTGGTGGTGGTGGTATTAATAGCAGTTAATTCCACTTCTAACAGCTATGTATATATACGTGTTTGCATGTGTATATATATATATATATATATATATGTATATATATATATGTGTATAGATAGATGTGTCCCAGACACCACTTCGAATTGAGAAAGAGGATTATTAATTTTTATGATACTAAATATGAAAAGATCAATGTATTTTTATGTGTATTAATATGGGAATATATATATATATATATATATATATATATATAAACACATTTTAAACACTCCCTGGAGGGGATTCTTGTTTACTAATAGCCTGGATAATCTTGCAATACATGAGTTTTTCAACTCATGTATTGCAAGATATATATATATATGTGTGTGTATATATATAACTTGATGATATATATATTTATTTAGATGAGATTTATTGAGATATGAAGAATAGAACCCTGTCTTAATATTCATTAATATACTAATGCTACCTTATACAAACAACAAGCTTAATCCTGCTTACACCTGTGTTTCTTCATTAGAGTGATGCATCACAACACTGATAGACATGTGTATGTATATACATACCTGTGCGCACACACATATAAATATATAATATATAGGTATTTATATATGGTGGGTTGTGTAGTCCGTCACAGTGTTATGAAGGAAGCTAGAATTTGGGTGAGAGGAGTGAGCTATAGGGAACTAGAAGGAAGGAATAGTTGTAACAAATACGTATATATATGTATATAGGTATATGTACGTGTATGTTTATACATATATAGAAACTGATAGATGAAGTAGAGATACTGTGCTGAGAAGGGCCCGTCCAACCTATGCAAGTGTGGACATATGTATGTGTATAAATATTGGCATGTGTGTATGTATATATGTGTGTGTATATGCACATGTTTATATAGATCATTGGTTAGTGTCCATTTTTCCCTTATGATGATATACTTGTGTGTGTGTATATATAAATACATCTCTTATATTACTGACATGTTAAATTACATACTTATACACACACACATGTGCATTTACAATTTACACCAGATATTACATCTGTGACCATTAATGTCATAAACTATGCATTGTTATATATATGGAGATATATATTCATAGATCATCAGCTTCATCATTTTTACTTGTTTACCATGCTGGCATGGGTGGGATGCCTAGACAGGTTTGATGATGATTGCATCTTGCTCATGTGCTCCATTTTGCCTTGATCCCTATGGCAAGATGCCCTTCCTAATAGAGCTGTATATATATGTGTATACACATTTTATTGCTTTTGAAGGTCAGTCTCCATGACACTATCAAGTGATTTGTGACTGGTGAGAGGAAGGTACCTTCAGAACAGATCTGATCCATTTGTTTACAACAGTGATTTTTGCCAAAAACACCCAAGAGCCAGGAGGTAGTGTTAAACTGGGTGATGGATTAAGTCTAGCAGTAAAATGGGCTGCAGTGATATTGAACAAATGTAAAGCATCCATCCAGTGCTCTGATTGTTCTGCTAGTCCAATGCTGAGGACCAGTATTTAATTGCCACAGGAAGGATGATAGACTGATTTGCCAGTTTATATATATACTTATATACTTATCAGGAATAAACTAGTAAGACCATTATTCAGCAGTACTTGATACTCGGGATAGTAGAGTATGACTATATTAGAAAGTATCAGGACCCAATGGCTGAGCTCTTGCCGTTTCAACAGCTGATATAATACTGGAATTAGCTCTTGAAATGGCAAGAGCTCTTTCTAATATGTATATATCTGTGTGTGTTAAATACAAATATATATTTTCATTAGCCTCTTTTACTGCCACTCTTTCAGTACAATCAATCTATTGCTCTCATTGCAATCTGGTTACCTTCACCTTCTTGGTCATTATTACCTTGAATGAAAAGACAATAGACTGAGTAGTAAATATGCCTCGTCTTGCTAGATACACAGCAACTTCATTAGTTTTAGTGCCATGATAAAATGCATATAGTGCCTTCTGTAAAGTGGCTGCTGTTAGTAAAGGCATACAGCCATAGAAACTATGCCAGAAATAGAGAACAATACTTCTGAATAGGAACTGCTTTGAACTTTAATGACCCATACCAGCATAACCCAGTGTAAAAATGATGTACATATGTATGTGGTTATACACACACATACAATGACATTTACAACTGGCAACTGCAGGTGTAGCTGGTCTTTTATGTTGCATCTCACAGAAGTATTTTAATGTTAGGGGACCCAGTTCTACCATGAAAAACTTGAAATGAAGTATCTTAAAGAGCACAGTGTCAACTGCTCTGGGAATTGAATGTATAACATAACAATTGTGAGTCTAAAACCCTAACCATTAGGCCATTGATGTGTTGTTTCCTTGAGCAAGACACTTTATTTCACATTGCTCCAGTTTACTCAGCTGTAGAAATGAGATGATAGGGACTGGGGTCCCTATCATTCCACTGCAAAGTGGTCGTA
The DNA here is from genome assembly GCA_964016885.1 of Eledone cirrhosa. Classification (NCBI taxonomy): domain Eukaryota; kingdom Metazoa; phylum Mollusca; class Cephalopoda; order Octopoda; family Eledonidae; genus Eledone; species Eledone cirrhosa. The sequence goes on along the minus strand of CAXHJY010000456.1, from coordinate 41,504 downwards.
GAGGTGCCACGGCAAAATAGCACCCAGCACGCACTGTAAATGAGGTTGGTGTTAGGAAGAGCATCCAGCTGTAGAAATCAAGCCAGAATCAGTTCCCACCCTTGCAAGCAGGGAAAAGCGGATGTGAAATGATGATATATATATATATATATAAAAATAAATGTGTGTAGTCAAAGCAATGGTTTTCATCAGTCATCAATGGATGAACATGTATATGTATACACACACACAAATGTGTGTGAGTATATTTTTGTTTGAATTTTTGAGATATGAAATTACCTTTGTTAATATACACTGGTATATTTGGACTTAGCACATTTCAGCTGCTGTGCCCTCCTGCCTTCTGGTGTGTCTACTAAAGATTTTGGAATTTTGAATCAAACTATTTATTTAATTTGGATCAAAGATTGTTGTCCAAACCAGGGATATTCTTGAACTTGTGATTCTACTTGAATGAGATGCACATGGAAAAATTTCAGAGAACTGAGTGACATGCTAAAGGGCAAGGTGTATTTATGGGGGTTGATCATGGGAGTAGCAAAAAAAAAAAAAAAGGCCTGTAAAATTGGGAATGGGAGTGGTTTGGTGGATAAGTGGAATATTGCTGAGGAAGACAACAAATTATAGATGATGGTGGGAATAAATCCAGTTATGATTGTTGTAAAGAGAAATGGAATGTGATGAATTGGTCATGTGTTGAGGAAGGGTGAGAGTAGTGACGGGAATGAATGCTGAAGGAATTAGAGGAAGATGACAAAGAATACCATGGCAAAAGAAGGAAGAGGAAATGCCATAAAGCCAAAAGGTTAACCTTTACTCTAGTGGTGGGGAGGGGATCCTAAAATACTGGTTTTCATGGGTTGAATTTATGACCAACAAAATAGGAACACTTAACACCTAATCAATGCTGCTGTTCGGAAAATTAATTACTTGATGAAAATTAGCTCTAAACAAACTTTTTAAAGCCTTCCATATGGTGTTTATATCTATGCTAACCTGCTGAGGAGGTTATCTTGGCATGTGTCCTCATTCTTTTAGTGTTCTCTATTGTCTTGATTTTGTTCCACACAGGATGCTGTCTATCCCCCACCTTTTCCCTCCACAAATGATCAACCATAACTGATAATGCTTTTTGGAGGGTGACTACTTCACTTTTATAAACCGCCATAAGTGTATGGAATGGGAAACAGTCCCTTTCTGATGGAGGTCATAAGTCATGGAATGGGAAACACACAGTCCCTTTCCGATGGCGGTTTTGTTTGAGAGATGTTTTTGAAGGGTAGATTTTTTTTTGAATACCGTCTTGACAGAACATGGTAGCTTTTAGGCATTCTCATCCATTATATATCTTTCTATTATTGGGAGTTGATGCTATCTATACTTGTAGCATAATTATTGTTCTGAAGAGTCTTGCTAATCCTCCTCATCTCTTGTTTGTATAAATCTAGTTCACACCACTTATGAGTTTTGTTTCATGTTGTCAGCCATGAATGTACCCTTTTTT
>CAXHJY010000456.1:0-2500 GCA_964016885.1 Eledone cirrhosa | reverse complement strand
CATTTTAAAAGGCTCCTATTTAAATTAAAATCTTCCAACATAATTTAGTATAAGAACCTTTTATGTCACAAACACCATCTTGATAATGAAATATTAGTGATTTTAGTAAATCCATCCAAATTCATAATCCTTTCATTGCCATATTTTTAATGTTTAGAATATAAAATGGGTTTTTAGACAAATGTAAGCAGCTGAAGTAAAGTTTGTATTGATAGAACTAGGGGTAATTTCAAGCAGTTTGGTATTAAAAGGGTTAAATAGTGCTGATGGTATGGTTGTGATACAAGTTTTAACATTTGTGAACTATATAATAAATTTTTTATTGGCCAGTTTAATGTATTGAACTAGTGATTGTTCAAAGTGTTCTACAGTTCTCAATAAAAAATCATATATTTGAAATGGTGCTTGTGGATGTCACCTCTTTCAAAAGTATCAGTTGTCTTTATTGTCCTGTAGAAAGGTTTTGATGATAGTGGTAAAATGTGAAACTCCTTCTTTGCCCACTTATTCCTGAGAGGGTCATGGGGGCAGGGTCCTCAAACACACCTTCCAGCTAGTCCTGTTAGAATCAACCGTCTCCAACTGATTCAGCTGTATCCCCAAGCAAGACTTAGGGTCTACTCTTAGGTCTACCCGCTGGTTTGGTTTGGCCCGTAACGTGTCCAGCGATTCTTTTCTGAGACATTCTAACCACATGCTCATAGTATTGGAGCTGTGATCTCTCAATTTGGAGAAGTAGCAGCTCTACCTGGAGTGACTCTGATAAAAGAATTAAACTCATTTTTTATGATGGTGATATTTTCCAGGTGTATTTGATAGTATGAGAAAGGTATCTAAACTTTAGTTGGAGTTGATTGGATGTAAGGAAGTGAATTTGAGGAGCAAGTGCAAAATGCTTGTGGTGTTTGGTCTGGCTCTCTGAAGTCTTCAGTTCAAATCCTTCCAATTGACAATAAAATAAAATACTAATCCAGAAGTTATTTTAGTGGAATTGTTAGTGTTGTACGAGATGGTACCTTGTATTTATTATGTTAACTACTTGGGTGGTAGTCTTAATCTTGCCATCCTGTTTAATGCCACCACTTGGCCCTAAAATGCTATTAGTGCAGACCATTTTCTTGCAAGCATTCAGATTAAGTTTATATCTTTCTTCCTCTTCACACCTCTCACAAACTCTGAAAAATCATACAAGGCATACTCTCTCTCTTGCTCTCTTTCTCTTTCTCTCATAGTGACCCAGTTGAATTAGTTGTCAATATATGTAAATCTATCATCTCCATAGAAAGTTGAAAAATTTATGGTTTTGAGTGTTGTTGTTCCCTCAGAGATAAAATTTGAGAAAAAGTGATTGATAATGAATCAGGGTTAAAAACTATTTAAGATGAAGAAAAGTTTTATTGATTACCTTAATGTTAAAAGAAAAATTGATGGAAAATTTAATTTGGTTGCTATCTTAAGTCTGAAGAAAGCAAGATGAAAAAAATGCAAGTGCTTGCATTATTTATTGATTTTAGTTTTAAATCAAGAACATGCAGCTTTGCTTTTTAAGTCTACATAACTGCTGCTACTCTCTCTCTGATATGCAGTTGACTTTCACATTTTTTCTTTCACATCATTCAGCTATGATATCTTAATATTTTTCAAGAGGTTTTTTTTTAAAAATATATTTCCTTTATTTTATAGCTTTATTACCTTTCAATATTTTCTTTTAGTTTAAATATTCTGATGCTGACAAAGTTTTTTCCATTTCTTTTTTTTTTAAAGATTATCTTGTGAAAATACTCCTAGAAATTAATATAATTCATAAATCTTTGCTGAAATAAATAACTTTTCCATTATCTGTTGGTCATTGCTTTCTATTTTATCTTTGAGGAGTTTCATGGCCACAGAGCAGCTGAACTATTTTAATATCCATCTGAGATAGTCATTGAGATGCATAATCCTTTTGATACCAACCCACCTGAACACAAAGTAATACCCCCAAATAGCTTAATAATGAAAAATGTTTACTAAATTATTCTTAATTTTTATTTGCAAACTTGAAACACATTCTCGGTGTAAACCATTAGAAATATGGAAAAGAAAAGAGTTAATATATCTAGTGATGTGTTAGCCACATAGTTAGGTAATACATAAATGACTGGTGTAACACTATTATTACTAAAGTAAAGGAAATGTACTAGAGAGAGAGAGAGACAGGCAACTATAGAAGTCATGAAGATATTGTATGAAATTTATTTGAAAGAGTTAATACAAAGTTGATTAAAACATAATTAGTCTAGATGCCATCACCCTTATTAAACAACTGCAAAAGTATTTAGTTAGAAGCAAACCCCCTATAACTAGCCTTTGTTGACCTGGAGATGGACTTTGAATTATATGGTCACTAAGGAAACTAGGGGGTAAATTAATGGCTTTTGATGGTATAGTCAACAATGAGTTCAGTAAGGAATTTAGGAATGTTGGTGTCTATCAGGGCTTAGTTCTCAGTGTTTTTGTC
>CAXHJY010000455.1:57500-62500 GCA_964016885.1 Eledone cirrhosa | reverse complement strand
AATGTACTAAATCCGTTTTGTTTTCTTACAGAGTTGTGTTTTTTTATATTGCATCTATTTGTTTTGTTTGCGTTTATCATGCGTAGTATTCTAATTCATTTCTACTTCATGTTCCACACCGTATTTACTTTGATGTCAAAATCCAAGCAATTTATCAGTTTTTTTATAATAATTTCGTGCAAAATATCTGATAGAATTGATACGTGCATCTTCAAACATGTATTTAATATCATGATATGGATTATACGATTTTACTCACATATCTTATGGTAAGTGTCGGTTGTTTGAAGGATTGTCTAAAGGATTGTCTTCTTCTTCTTCTTCTTCTTCTTCTTCTTCTTCTTCTTCTTCTTCTTCTTCTTCTTCTTCTTCTTCTTCTTCTTCTTCTTCTAACTATTCCGGGAAGGGTCGTGGCAGTAGACCCCTGATACACACCTTCCAGTGGTATCTGTAATCATTACCCATTTCCAATACATCCAGCTGGTTCCCCAAGTCAGATTATGCAACCATCTTACTCGCGTTCTGCCCCTGGGTTTCGCGTCGGCTGGTTTTGCCTAAAAAATCTGTAGAGACATTTGTGTGCCAATATAACAAGTATTATCATTGCCTTTTTATATTCTAACACAATTGAAATCATTATGAGTAATATAGATCGATCACATCAATATTTCCTTCCCCAAACTATTTGCACAAAATTGAATTTGTTATTAATAATTCACAGGATTAAAATTTCTACAACTTGTAATTGAAGCAAGTTACAAAGTGACGGTGACAGTTTCCATCAAGACTAAATTTGTTCAAGCAGTGAAAAAAAAAAAGGTTTATTGCACTCCGATTTCAATGCGGAATATGTTATTTAATTTTTCAAACAACTGCATATTGTTCAATTATTAATTTAAACTGATTTAACTGAAAACATTCACACCAAGCTTTTGAAAAAAATAACCATTATTTCATATTACGTAAAATTTCATTTATTAGATATATAAATCTGGTGACATCTGTTTCGAGACCCGGATGATTTAGCAAGGTATAGGATGTATATTTGCTTTGTTTTGTTCGTAATTACATTACATTCCTTAAGAATGAACACATCTACTTCGAAGTCGTATCGCACTAACACGTTAATATTCCAAAATTCTAAATGATCTCGCATGTTAAAACGGATTGACCTCTCGTTTATATATACAGCGTAACATGTTCACAAAATAAATTGAGTCCTATATGTAATCACAGAACAAAACAAGATAAACTAAGTTAAATAAAAAGGGAACCCTGGTATCTCGTGAATACATCACGATGGGTCATTAACAAAATGTTTTGCATGAGCACATGTTATTGAATATAAAACAATTTTACTAAATGAAGAAAATTGTATGGGTTCGTGCAATACTCATGTATTCCTTTCATCTATATTTCACAGGATTACATACCTTGATGGATATACAGCTGGGAATATTCTTTAAGAACAAATGTTTAATTAAAGGATAACATACGATATGAGGTAAGGAATAATTAATTATTATTTACACGTCTGTACAGAACGTTTTGTAACATTTAGTTAAGTTCTGTATGTACATAATAAATTGAAGATGAAATAAAGTCTCTTAAGAACATTTACTTACTTTACAGGTTTCACAGTTTTTATGATTATGAAAAGTGAAATCGAGATGGAGTGTTTGTGTTTCTGGTGTGGTGTCTCTCGCATCTAACTGGAAATCGAAAATTGTTTTTGTTTTATATAAAAGCTGTGGCTCAGGTTACAATTTGTTTCAAATATAATGTTGAAGGTTGATGACATTCACGTGACTATGTAGAGGAATTTTTGTGCCAGAAAAATTGGCGCAAAATAGCTATTTTATCAAAAGTACTTAATGCGCCATTCACTTACATATCTGTTTGTGTCTAGGTCTCTATTTATTATGTAAGGAATTAGGCTGTGATTTTAGGGTGAATTTGATTGATCTTTTAGCTGATAGTGTTAATTTCTATGCACTTTGGTTTACTCGCAAATCATTGGTTTAAACCATTAGGTCGAGAAATCACTCGAGCTATTCATTCGGTGAAAATTGATATTCTGATAGTTTATCACAAAGGCATTTCGAACAGTTATACTGGGTGCGGTTTGCTCTTGATATTTCAAAAATCTCATAGATCTTCAGTTATTAATTAATGGTAATTATTTTTCATTAGTGTATGTGTGTATATAAATTAAACTACTAAATGTATAGTAAAGTTTTATTTTGGGTCACAATCTGACCATCATTGAGCACATTTTTCATTTTTAAAGAAGTATATTCATATGATATTTCATATCAATTATTTCACATATGATTCGGAAATTATTGGTTTGATTTTATAACATATTATAATATACTATTGAGTGATCATCAGTGTAGAAAGTCTGAATTTAGCCTCTGCCGTTTTTCTTACATAACATGAATTATGCAGTTGCAGCCTAGAAAGAACAGTTCCTCCACGTATTAATTTTTATTTAGATATTAAGTTATTTGATATTACATTAAATTAATCATATCTAAAAACTCATTTTGCAATTTGCAATGTTATTTCTTCGTTGCTTTAATTTTATACCAAGAAGAATTATCAGTAAATTGCATTTAGATGTCTTGTCTGATGCATCTATTTGTTCGTCGTTGATCAACTAAGTATTGGTGTTCACAAGTTACGATTAATAAGGCGCTTCAAGTTAAAACAGAAAGATCACCGTCAAAACGTATTCCTAGATTGTATCATAACGAAATACATTAATAATTTTCTCACTGTTTGTCTATATAATGAAGGTGATCTTTTTGATATTAAATGTCGAAATTATTTAGAGAGCTCGCGCATTCTTTAGTGTATCCTCTTCACAAGCTACGTCTATGGCATCATGGTCTTTGTGATATTGAAAAATCGGTTATAATCATATTTCTCTGGTATTTAGATTGAAAATAGGTCATACGTTATCTGCCTGGTGCTTTGTCTTCAGATATGTTTGTTTAATCACACATATTCTGTCAAAAGTATACTGTTTGTAGGCACATGACATTTTAACAAACATCAAACATAATAATCAGCAAATAATATGAAGATCTGACTCAAACAAAACCCATTACTTTAAGAACAAAACACATTGGACTATATCGTGTTTGTCACAGACAAATGTGGTGGATAAATATGCAACACATTTGATCATTGATATATCCAATGAGATCTTGCATCAAGTAGAAGGAAAACAAAGACAATATCATCTGTATGGTTACAATGCATGCATTATAGTCTTATTCACGTTATGGAAACGAATTTGTTTGTGACATCTTTGTAGGAATAACTATATCCACACAATTAAACACAGCACGTAAGAGTTTATGCTGATAAAAAAGAGGTTTATAGGATTTAAGCTGTTTTATTTCCATTTCAATGCTTGCTGATAGTATATTTTCGGATCTAATGTCAGTGTATCATACATCTAATCTCTTAAATACGTACTTGCAGCACTGAACGGAATAAATACTTAAGGTATTTGAACAATCTAATGAGAATAGGTGGTTGATCTTATAGATTATCAGACAACTACTAATTGATGAGTTTTCATTACAATATCACTATTGAATGAACCCGTTCAATGTAGTTAAATCTTTCAAGATGTCAGTCGATTAAGAAAACAAACAGAAGGCAAGAGAGACGCAGTTCATTGTTTTTGGCAATTGCCTTGATACAAACATAATGTATTATTTTATGATTTGCAGTACTAGCCCAGGCAGGTCCGACCTTGGGAAGTGGTTACTCGATATATCCTAAATAATAATCACACTTGAATACGTCCTCTGATATTTTGGAAGAGGTATAACCTAATCAGAAATAAATGCTTGATAATGCTATATGGAACATGGAACTGGTATTTTTCATAATCAAAAGTGATTGAAAACATGCAACACATTTGAACATATATGTATATCCAACAAGATCAAACCTCAACTAACATGAAAACAAAAGCAACAAAGCTATTATCATTTGTATCGAAACAGTGTATTCATTATAACCATGATTACTGTTTCGTACAGAGACTAAGCTTAAAGATGTATAGGATAACATCTATAATCAACAATGGCAGAGATTAACGAAATACAGTGTGGAAGTTATACACGGTTGTTGTTTTCTGTGCAAATGCATGCTTCTAAATGTTTATTTTTACCTTCAACATGACACTAGAATTTTACCAGGAAGATATTCCGTCAAATATTGTCATACACAGCATCAATGCCTGGAGTATAAAAAGCAACTCCAACACTAAACATTAAGTTATAGTTAAATAATAATTTCAACAATTTAATTATAAAATTATTTTTTTCTAAAAACATACTCGTTTAAATTAACCTCCTCTATAGCTCGGACCACAGGCTGTTTTCAGTTCAGGATCTAATGGGATGTAAGTCCATGTTGTAAACGATTTAGATTGTTATACTACAGGTACTTGACATAAAATATGAAAGCGGCTTCATACACTATACAGATACAACTGGATATATTCAAATAATTTATCGTATTCTGAAAAAATAATTTCTACATAATTTGTTTCATTTGTGTATTTTCTTTCAAATTTTTGTGGCATCTATATGTAAACCGTTCTTTGTTTGCCTGCCCTTCTAACACACTATTTTGTCATAAGAGTATGCAAATGATCCATGTGTATTGCGCACTGATACATTTCCCAAGCCTACAAAATCTGGACAGCTGGTGATTCAATTAAATTGAATACATTGCAATATCGTCAGAAAGCTTGAGAATAATGCGAAACTCATTAATAAGTAATTGTGTCTAACATTAACATCATGAAAAGCTATACTCATCTTCAAGACGAACATCATCATTACCATCGATATACATATATATATATATATATATATATATATATATATATGTGTGTGTGTGTGTGTTAAACGATTTTGTATTTAGGAATAAACAGTTGAGTATATTTCATGTTACTGTAGGAAAATGTG